>RJWM01030978.1:0-22916 GCA_004363535.1 Dasyprocta punctata
ATGAAAGTGTTAGAATTTGCACCTCCCAGAGATATAAGATCCCCAAGAGCTCTCTATGACAAGTCTCCCCAAAAGGAAAACAAGTCTCTTGCAAAAGACAGCCAATGACCTTTTATAGTAAAAAAGAAATAAGTCAAATAATATTATGCCTCAGACAATGGTTATAAAATTTATGAAGATAAGTTATTATAATTTGGTGTATTTCCCATCATAATTTTCTCACGTTTATCAAAATGAACAGCAAATTTATTTATTTATTTATTTATTTATTTATTTATTTATTTTGTCAGTACTAGGGATCAAACTCATAACTTCACAGTTACAAAGCAGGTGCTTAAGCCACTGAGCCAAACTCCCAGCCCTACTTTTTTTTGAGGCAGGGTCACAGTATGTTGTAGTTCAGGCTGGCCTTGCTCACACTGTGGCCCAAGCCAGCCTCAAAATCACAATGATCTACCTACTTCAGCCTTCCAAGTGCTGGGATTAAAGGTGTGCGCCACCATACAAGGCATAGCAGCAAATTTTAGGTGAAGAACTTCCCATGATAATGTAATAATGGTGCAACATAAACAAGAAAAGGTTTTACTTTTTCTCAGTGGTGTTTAGAAAAAACATTTTCTCTGTGGAGGAATCCATGCCTCTTACAAGTTTTATATGCTGGGCAGCTACACTCTGAGTCCACAGTTCACAGGAAATTCCATACCTGAAAAAAGCAATACCTGAGGCCAACACTGTGAGGTCTCAGGTCTATCACTGACATTTGCCTTGGACTTCATTTGAAGATCATTATTTTTCAGTGTATCACATCAGTAAAACTAGAATAGGGAACGATCTGATTATTTTTCGCTTTTTATTGCTATACCTAATGTTGAATTCCTCAGCTCTTGAGAAGAGGCAAATATATCAAGTCACTTTACAAAGACTATTGCCATGCTTTAAAAAATTCTGAAGCAGTAGGAAAACAAAAGATTGTAGTGTAGTATAATCTATGTAACATTGGTAAGTTTATGTATAATCTTACTTAATCATATAAGAAGTCAAACAAAGAGACACACATATATGCATGATTCCCTAAGAAAGCTGGGTGAGTACTTGCTGAGAAATGTACTAAACTAATATGCTTAAATAAGGTTGGAAGTGATAATTAAGGAAAAATGATAATAAATATCAAATATCGAACGGCACAGCTAAGAATTGTGCTTAAGAAAAGAAAGTTGTAATAAAGTACCAGAAGTAGAAGAACTATTTTATATTTACAATGTAAAATTTTATTTATTCTGTTAACTAATCAGAGTCTGGTCCTTAGCCTTGAAGATACTAGACTCTTGACATATACTACTGAAAGAAGACAAAAGCATTCAGAATGTAGAAAAGTTACATTAAACACAGCATCTTCGTTACTTTTCTTGCTGCTCTAACAAAATGCCTTACATCCATAGTTAAAGGAGGAAAGGTTTATTTTGAGTCATAGATTGTAGAGGTTTCAATTCATAGTTGACTGCCTCCAAGGTAGAGTGGCACAGCAGTGGACATCGCAGAGGAGAAACAGAAGGCAGCAAAGCAGCAAAGTAGTGAAGCAGTAGCGAGCAACAAAAGCAGTTCTCTTCCTGTTACATTCTCTCTATGCTACACATGCTTAAGGCGGGTAGCACGCACACCCAGAGTGCTCCTTCCCATTGTCCACACCCAGAACTATGCCAAGCCAATCAGTGAACTAAGTTAGTAATCATACACCCTTAATCTCAGCATCACACCCCCTAGTTCCAGCATCAGTCACACACTACAGATTCTGTCACCTCTGAAAGCTTCACCTATGACCACATGAGGCTTTGGGGTATATTTAATCACCCACAGCCTAACACCCCAAAACATCTCACACAAACTGACAGAGCACACTGTGGTACAGGCTCCTGCTGGCTTGCAGGATTATTTTCAAAGCATGTAAAATTTTGCACACTATCAACATGTAAACTTGATTTCTGTGCTAATGAGCAGAAGGATGAAAGGTTTTAGATAGTTTTTGTGTCATTTCCTGAAAATATTATTTTTCCAAAGTATCCTTTTAACATGATTGTATTTGAGAAAGTGTTACTGTTTCTTAGATAACAATAAAGATTTAAAACCTCTATCATTATGATTGTTTTCACTCTTCATCTGTTGTCCTTACATACCTAGAAATGAAAGTGTAGGAAAATTCTTCTTTAGTCAAAACAGACTTTTGGCAATATTCTCTCATATCCCTAGACATAAATAACAGTAGTATAAACTCCAAAGAAGAATATCTCTTCATTATGTTTTCACTTTATGCTGAAGATGCAATGATAGCAAGGAAAATTGATTACTCCACAGTGGATGCAGAAGAAGAGAATGAAAATAATCTCCCCTGTGTCCAGGTGGGGAGCAGGCCAGTGTGTGTATCTAATCTGGATCAAAGTCAACCAAAGGAAGAACGTAGTGTGGTTGTAGTTATGTCTCTTTTTCCTTACTCAGCTCAGGACCATAAAATAGCACTAAGGATATTTTGTGTGGGTTAGGAAGAGAGTGGTGGAATGAATTACTTGTGTCCCTTAGTGTCCCTGGAAAGGAGAGTTTTTGTGTTGGTGGAGAGTATCATCATATTTGTTTATTGTTGGAGACATTAGGATCACAGTAAAAATTGTGACCACAGTGTGGCAGTAGCATACAATTAATATTGGCATAACCTTGTTATCTTCAAAATAATTGCTGAGATTACCAGATATGGGCATTAAAATTGGTCAAACAATATGTTCCATTCCTTGAATGAATAAAATTAGTAGTACAATTATTTTAGCTATCTTGTGTGTGTGTGTGTATGTGTGTGTGTATATATATATATATATATATATATATATATATATATCTGTATAACAAACAAATATTGCTAAATTCTTATCATCTTGTTTTGACATCCTATATCACTATTGTTTTGGGGGTTTTGTTGTTGTTGTTGTGGCTTTTGTTGTTGTTGTTTCTATCTTGTTCTTTTGTTTTCTTGTGATTTTTCTCTTTAAAAAGTTTTTTAAAAAGATACCACTCCCCAAATATATTAATGTAACCTGATTCTTACACAATTGGAGAAAACAATTAGTTTATCCACAGGAATTTTCTGAATTCTGCACATACATGAATCTGCTTCATCTGAATTTATTTCTAAAAGTTTGCAAGTTTTCTTTCCCTTTTCCTTGCAAATAAAAATTTTATAAATGTACAACCTGAGTTAAAAGATAAAGCGGTGGAAATGTGTGCTGGCCTGAAAGCTTTTCTTCTATGGATGTTAATCTCTGCTGAGCCCAGCTCAATTACCATCTAACTGCACACAACATACATGAACTGCATCATTATATCATCCACTTAAATATCCTGTGTCTCACATGCTCCTGACTTCCTTTCATGCCCTATCAATTTATGCTCTTGAAGACAGGGGTTTCTCCCTGCATAAAACCACAGCTTGCTTGGAAAGGCAGATTTATGCCACAATTTCAATATAAAGTTTCATGTTTGACTGTCTTCATGGATTAGGACTAAAATGTCCCTCAAATATCTCACATGTTTTAGAGGGGCCTGGCCAGTGGCAGTGCAAAAGCAGAGTAGGGGAACAGCACCAGAAAGGACGGACCTGGAACTGTACCTAGTGAAAAAAGACAACATCTGTGGCCCACGCAGACACACCCAGAAGTGTCATTTACTAATCCCTTAGGCAGCTGCAAGCCAATCAGGTTGTCTTAACCACTAGAGTTGGGCTCACTAGACTGGGCTGTGGACCACTTTGCATTGGCAGGAATGTTAGTATACACCAGTACAACCATTACAGAAAACACGTATGGTATTATTCAAAGTAGAATTCATTGTTTTTTCCATGTGTGATTTCATTCACTTGCATAAATTATACATATTCCACATATGACTTTCATGATTTCTTTTGGTTATTTGACTGTTTTCCCATCAGTCTTCACACATATCTAAGGCACTCACACCAAAGATGATGCCCTATATGTCTGGTGTATTCACATTTTTAGTCATGGTTTCTGGAAATTTTTCCCCATGAAATCGGTCAGATTTTTCTCCTTCTTTGTGTATTGTATAGTCTTTTGTTGGAAATTTAGCATTTGAAATAAACATTTCCCTATTCCAGTCTCTGGAGAATGATGTGGAAAGCCTTCCTTGATTCTCAGGGCCTGCTCTAAGGTTTTGATTCTGCCTGGGTGAAGACTGATGGTTTCTTAATTATTTTTCATGGACCTGTGTCTTTTTTCCCTCAAATTTCCCTTTAAAAGAAAACATTCTCATTTTAAATTACTTTTTGCTTTTATCTCAATGGTCTCTTCTAGGGTATTAGAACCTGTTGTATTTTATGATCCCTTTTGTTAAATCAGCTTTCAGAAACTATAGCCCTCAATACTGCTTATCATACATTTTTCTTGCCTAATGTCTGAGTCATGTTAGTTTTCCTGATTTAAGTGCTGAATCAAATAAGAGAAAAAACAGTCTTCAGACAGTGTCAGACAAGTTAGAAAATTTCAATTAAATTCTATTCTTTTCCTTCTGTCCCAAGGGAGGGATGAGGCATTTGGAACCTTGCCTTTCAAATCTCTCACAAAATCCATTACTAATGCTGCACAGAAGTACTATGACTGTTCCCATGGGGGCTAACATGCTGTTTTCTAGATTTGGGATTTACTCTTTCTTTCCTTCATTCCTTCTGTCTCATCAGTATCCTCAAGCATTAATGACAAACTGGGTATGATGTTCTCTGCCTGGAATCCTATTACTGTGCAGTTCATGGAAGGAGGATAACCATTCAAAAGACAACCTGGGCAGTTTAATGACAACCTGTCTAGGAAATCTAATAATTTTTAAAAAGGAATTTTTGCTGAGGATATAGGTCAGTGGTAGGAAGTTTGCCAAGCATGTACAAGGTATGGGGTTCAAATTCTTGTACTCTAAACCCCTTTAAGCTATTTCTCATTTAATATTTTCTTATTCTCATTATAGAGCAAAGCATGTGAAAAACTCCATCTTCAAAATCCATTGTGTTTGGGGCTGGGGATTTAGCTCAGTGGCATAAGTGCCTGCCTGGCATGTGGGAGATCCTAAGTTCAATCCCAGATATCAAAACAAACAAACAAAGCAAAACACTATTGTGTTCAATGAAAACACACAGAGGGTGAATGTGAGGGTCATTTCCCTCAGCAGAGAGTCTGCAGCAGGAAAGAGAGAAACAAATTTGGGTCCCCATGTCCACAAGGAGCCTCCTGAAGCAGGTCCTGCTCTGGAAGGGTCAAGATGAAGTACCATACTGCTCAGGCTTCCATGTGGGACCAAAAGATGAGTGGATTAAAAGACAAAAAATTTATTTCTCAAATTTTTTGCAAGACAGACAGTTCAATATAACAACTGCCGGCTTTTTATTTTTATTAACGCATTTTTCCAGTGTGCAGTGATTAGTTTTTTGCGAGGTCTCAGTGCATGTACACAAGACATCTTATTGCTTGTTTTTTTCAATGTTTTCCTCCCCTTACTACCATCTCCTTGCAACTCTCCTTCTCCTTCCCATTTGAAGAAGTTCTAATTTCATCAAATTTTCCCTTCAATTTTCTTTTCCCATCTTCTTTCCCTTGCCTTTCTCTCCCTCCTTCACATGTTCCCCTGTGTTTAAAAAAGATCTCCCTACTTCCTAATTCTCTATCTTCCAACTATGCATTTGAGTTTTTCACCTAAGAAACAACCATGTGATATTTAAGCTTGTGAGTCTGACTTACTGCACTTCATGGCTTACAGAAAACAACATTTTTTTTTCAGAAAACAACGCTTATCTGTGTTCTGACATACTTTTGCGTTTGTGCCTGTGAGGCGATAGTGAAACTGCTACAGTTTCCTGTGTGGAGAGAAATCGCAATTATTATAAACTTATTTGTTAGGAAAGCCTGAGAATTCAAAACAGAAAAAATCACACATTTGTGCCATCTCAGGATATATTTTAACACATTCTTCAGCATATTTTTTCTTTACAACAACTTGTCCTCATAAATATGCTAGTAATAGAGATGAGGAATACTTTAAATATCCTAATTTGACAAAATAGTAGGGTGAGATTTATTTAAAAATTCTATCCCACTTAAAAATGAACAGATATTTCACTAAAGATGATCTAAGAATGTCCATTGACCCATGGGAGTTTAAACATTGTTAATCATTAGGGAAATACAATGGAAACCTACAATAATGTATCTTTCACGCAAGCATAAATATTATGATATATTTTGAAAAAGAATGACAGCTGTTCTTGAGAATGTAAAGAAATAAGAATCTGTCCTATACAAGAGCAAATGTGAAAGACTTATAATGGCAAATGCTGATCGTCGCCTTGATTGGATTAAGACAAAAGTAGCAAACAATAAAGCTTACTTTTAGGTTTCCTTGTGAGGAGGCTTCCTGAATTGACTGGCTCATGAGACAGCAAATTGAATGTAAGTTCCACCATCCAGCAAAGTGGGATGGAAATTGGAGAGAATAATAACAGAAGATACCTGCCTGCCTGTGTGTCTGTGTGTCTGTCTGCTGCTTTCTCTCTCTTTCTTTCTTTCTTTCTTTCTTTCTTTCCTTCCTTCTTTCTTTCTTTTTCTTTCTTTCCATGTCTGCTTTCTTCTTAGTTGCCACCTTGAAATGAGCTGTATTCCTATGCCAAACTCTTCTACTACACCATTTGAACCTCACCACAGTCTTCAGGCAAATGAAGTCAGCTGACCAGGGACTGATAACTCTTAAACCATGAGCCCAAACAAATTCTTCTCACATTAATTTTTTTCTCAAATTTTTATGCCACCCATATGAAAGGTTACCTGACATAGAAAATTGATACCAAGAAATAGGGTCATTGCTTAATTGCATTTGACTACAGGTTTCAGAAGTCTTGAAAACTGCTTTTCAGGAGGATTATGAAAAATTCTGGGATTGCAGGCTAGAAAACTCCTGGAATGCTGTGAGTAGAGATGAGTGGGCAACTTTGGTGGGAGCAAAGAAGGCTGATAAGAACATGGACTTCTTATGAAGTTTTAAATAAGAATGAGGACTTCTCTTTGGCAGACATAATGATACAAAAAAGTTAATGTCAAAAGTCAACATGGACCTCAAGACTACATAGAATTACTACGATGGCAGCTATTTTGACTTTATATAGAATAACCTTATTTTTTAATTCATGGTACATTCTAAGTGGAGAGATTATCTCTCCATCATTTTAATCTCACAACATTCCACTGGAGGCAAAGTAAATACTTGTGCTGTATTTACTACATTACCCTGACAATTAAATCATTGTCTCTTTTTCCATTAAAATAAATATGTATTGGGTACATGCTAAAGATATTCTAAAATGTTTGCAATGCCCTACACCATTGTCTTTCTGTACAATGTCAACTTATTAGTGGCAGTTACACACGGAAAATGCCATTTCCCTTAAAAATGTGTAACTCAGAAATCTGCCACTTTGCAAAGATATAGGAGTGTTTCATGTGAAGAGAGTGAATTCTTCTACTTTGTTCCAGGTTTGAAAATCTTGCTATACTACTCTTTTCTGATATTTAATAATGTATTGCACAGTTAATCACCAGGAAGGGCTGCCTAGTCATGTCAGACCTGATAACTTTAACAAATAATTATTTCTGTCTTCAACTCTAGGAGACTGGATAAGGTGAAACATGAGAACTGGATATATTCAAGCATCCAAGGATTAATTCTAGCCCCAAAAGGAAACCAATAGCTTGTCAACTGTGGAATTCCTCTGATCAGCACTCCCTGCCCTCCCAGCATGCTCCTAAGGTCTAGGTGCAGATCCTCTGAGTCTGGATTTCAGGAGAGCAGGAAGGCCCTGAGGAGAGCCCAGCTCAGCAGACCCTGTATTCTACATGAAGGCAGATGGTGTTCAGTATGCCAGACTAATAACCATTAACAATATCTCCTTTTTCTTTCACTCTTTGACAGTGAGTGGGGCATCTTATTAACCCACATACCAGCTTTCCTGTCTGTGTGTCCAGTATAGCATCTCCATTTTCTGTGAAGGTGGTGTCAATATACAGGGAGTAGAATCTTGACTCAAGCTAAAATCTACACAAATTTAAAAAGCTTTAATCTCATACCTCTGCCATTCCCTGATCATCTGAATCATGGTCATCAGTAAGGAGACATCCAGCTGTGCCTCAAGCACCAGTGTCCCTGAGTATGACTACTCTCAAAATCTCTGTGATGCATGACTATGGCTGGTAAACCTGGGCACTTTAGTCTACTCTCAAACCTCCTGCTATCTTTATTAGGACCTCAACCTCAAGGGAACTTGCTTGACCTGTCGGGTCTAATTTCAGACACAACAAGCTCCACATGGAAAGCAGACCTCTTTCATCTGGGTCCATGTGCATCTCACTCATACTCCTAACATCAATGTCACTCTGCTGACTTCCACCAGCCATATCTGTGCCACCTTGCACATGCTCAATCTAAAAAATGAAGTTCAGAAAGCACAAAAAGCAAAGCAGAGGGCCTGGAATGAACATTCTCAGGACAACCCAATAGATGCAAATATGTGCAGTATGTCAGTACCTCAGCTCTCTGAACTCACAGCAGAAAAATCATACCTTTTTCACGTTTCCTCCAAACTGTTATGTGAATTTCAGTGCGTGAGTGCGGGTGAGAAGAGTTCTCCATATGTTTGTTGATAAAATATTGAAATGTCCTGTTTATTCTTCACTTGTCATTGAGAATCTTAATGTTCCATTGACCATCTCTTCAGAATATGTGTATTCTGGCTACTTCAGAACAATGGTTACATTCTTGAACGTAATTCCTGCATCTATGGAAAAATAGTATATAGCGCTACACAAACTTGGGAAATTCAATTCAAAGACATACTAATTTCCATAAATAGAAAGCAAGAAGCTATGATTGTAGGCGTGATTTCCCCGTAAGTTTGGTAGGAGCCTGGGTGATGGCACATGCCCGTGATCTATCACCCTGGATGCTTGAAGCAGAAAGACTCCAAGTTCATTCTGAGACTGAGCATATTAGGAAGAACAATAGATGGGAATGTACCTCAGCATGGGGACCCTAGTATCAATTGCAAGTGGCAGTGGGAGGGAGAGAGAGAAGAAGAGAGAGGGATGGATAATTAAAGGAAGAGAGGGAGAGAGAGGAAGATAGGAATACAGGGACAATCTGCGAGGAAGAGAGGGTAATAGGGGTAGAGGGAGAGGGAGAGACACAGGGGGAAGAGAGGAGAGAATAGTAGAGGGGGAGACAGGGTAGATAGAATGGGACAAAGGCAGAAGGGAAGAGGAGAGAAAGGGAGAAGGGGAGAGGGAGGAAGGGAAAGTGTGAGAAAGGGAGAGGAAAGGGTACGGAAAGGGGTGGGTAAGAGAGAAACAGAGAGGGAGATTAAGAGGGAGAGGGAGAGAGAGCTGCTACTTTGTGACATAAATTAGAGCTACTGCTGCAGTCCCACAATCCATTCTCCCCACATGTGCTGAGCTGTGTCCTTTACTAAATCAGCAGAACCATTGTCATGTCAGTGCATCTGGGCATGAGGAGGAGACAGAGACTTGGGGTACAGAGGAGCCTCCCTGACTGTTCTTCCAAAACCTCCAAGTGAAGTTCAAAGGATGTTTACCTCTGAGAAATGCTGTCAGGATGAGGGAGCAACAGGAGGAGCAGCTGGGGCAGCCCAGCCTCACACTTCTGCTTCCCTGGGAGGTTTATGTCATGGCTTATATCACTGTGCGAGGGTACTCATCATACTGCTGACAGTAATAAAATGCAACATCTCCAGTCTCCACAGAGCTGATGGTGTGAGTGAAATCTATTCCATAACCACTGCCACTGAACCTGGAAGGGACCCCAGGTTGCAAATTGCTTGCACCATAGATCAGGAGTTTAGGAGCTTGCCCTGGTTTCTGCTGACACCAATTTAAACCATTGTAAATGTTCTGACTGGCTCTGCATGTGATGGTGACTCTGTCACCAGGAGATGCAGACAGGGAAGATGGAGACTGGGTCATCTGGATGTCACATCTGGTTCCTGGTATTAGAGACACAAATACACATCTCCAAGGATTATGTTATAAGAAGACTTCCAGGAAAGTCAGGCTGCCCTGTGCACACTTTGTTAAGTAAATTGCCACTTCACTCCTTCCTTACCCGGCAGCCAGAGAAGCAGGAGCCCCAGGAGCTTAGAGGGCGACCTCATGTCCATGCTGTGTCCTGACTGAGACTGACTTCTCCACAGGATGTGAGCAGCCTGCTAAAAAACTTTGAAGGCTGTGGGCTGTGCTCTGCGGACATGCAGATCAGCAGGCACTGGGCAATGCTGGGCACAGCTGCAAAGTTGAGCACCTCAGTAACTCAGCTCAGGCCCAATGTACCCAGATGTCCCAGTTTGGACCAGTGCAATCAAAGGTTTCTGCCAACTGCATGTTTCTTCCTGGAGACAAATTGTGACAGAAGAGCTCTGAGACTCTAAGTATTGAAATGAACGTACAGAGTACATGGAATATTGTCTCTCCATTTTCTCTGTGTCAATGAAATACCATATCCTTCTTTGTGAGGACCACATAGTAAAATCTAAGAAATTGAAGCTGTTGTACATTTTCTATCTGCAAAAGTTTCTCACTGACAAAATGTTTGAAACTCCCTCACAATATCATTGTGAATTTTAAGTTTAATTTTTATAAATAAAAATTGCATATTTACCAAAACTGTGTGCCTAGTTTTAGCAATAATAATTGGGGGCCTAAAGAGCACAGGCAGGCTGCTAACTGTCACCCAGTGATTGCTCAGCTGCTACAGTGTTGAGAGAGGCTCCTCAGCCCTCCAGCTGCAACTTGTGAGGGCACAGGGCTGTGTGTGGGTCCCACTGCCACTGCCCCATGATGGGACCCTTGGCCCAAACTTGGACATCTGGCTACAGAGCAGCTCAAATTGTCAGGTTTTCTTTTTGTCCCACTTTAGTTAGGTTTCTTTGTAAGCGTCCCCGTCACTGTCACTGGCCCAGAAGATGACAGTGATATTTACGCTAGGAGAAAAATCTCAGCTACAGCACATTTGGCTGTTTAAGAGGATGCTCTCCAATCTTTGTTTTTTACTAATACAATGACAATTTGGTTGTTGAACTCAGTTCACTCCAAAAGTGTGTTCCGACGACAAAAATTTTGAGACTTGAACATATGTTTCCTGTAAAAACAAAAACAAATACTTGATTCTCAGGCCCAAAAACTGTAATTATAAAGAAAATTTGATATTCTAGGACTATAACAAGTTTTGCAATTTTTTAAAAACGTTATTATGGTTCCCACAGCTTTCCTGTAAGCTTTACTGCTGGAGCCATGGTTAGGAAAGCAAATGCAAGGAACCCCGCCCCCCAGTGAAAGCACAATGAGGTATGTGGCAATGCTTGAAGGCGTTCTCTGCATGTCTGGTTGATTGTGTGGTGTGGGGGTGGTGGCTGGGCGTGCACTGAAGGGTCACCCCTTTGTGTCCCTGGAGACATGAGATTTGTGATCATACAGGTTTCTCTCTCTCTCTCTTTTGTTTGTTTGTTTGTTTGTTTTTGGTACCAGGGATTGAACTCAGGACCACACGCTTGTCAGGCAGGCACTTATGCCACTGAGGTAAATCCCTAGCTCCCGTACAGGTTTTCTCAAGTTGAATTTTTGGTTTCACTATGGAGCAAAGTTGCAACACCCAATAGATTTTTTTTTTAACTTTGCAGCTGGAGTAGTGGAAAGCTGATATCTGAAGCAGTTTGACAATGGAGGAATCACTGTATGAGCATTCCCAAGTAGAGATTCTCTCTCATCACAGCCCTTGGTGCCTTCCTCAAGTTTGACATGCTTGCATTTTCATCTGTGGTATGATATTTTGTATTATCTTTTGATATCATCTTTGACCCAAGTGCTTCTTACAACTGTGTTATTTTAGTGCCTCATATTTAGAAACTTTTCAGTGAGTCTTCTACCATCGATATGCAATTTAGTTCCATTGTTATTGGAACAGACAGTTTGAGTGAATTTGATCTTCTGAAATTTGCTGAAACTTGTTTGGGCCTTATTTATGGTGAGAATGCTCCTAGAGCAGGACATAAGAAAAAAAAAAGAGAGAAAGAAAACCTGTGTTCTCTGCTGTTGCTGGTGATGTGTTCTGTTTATGCCTGTTAGTTTTAACTAGTGTGTAGTGTTGCTGAAGACCTCCACTTTTCCTTCACTGATCTACGCCTGCTTGTTCTATGCATTGCTGCAGATTAAATGGTGCCATCGTCCACTGTGATTCTATTCTATCTTCTGGACAGAGTTTTCTAGATTTTATAGCTCTAAGGCATACATATGCACATATATGTTTTTTTTAAATTGCTATTTTTTGATAAATTGATTCCTATTTTAATAGTCATTAAATCATGGTGAATTGATACATTTTTCACAATAATTGTCTCTTATCATTTCAGGATACTGTGGAGTAATATTTCTAAAATCTACAGGAGAGAAGAATGTTGAAATAGAATCATAAAATATCATTTCAAACTAAACTTCTTGAAACTCCCGAGTGCTTTCACTTGCTCAAATGCCAAACAGTGTATATATAATTCAGGCACCTTTCTATTTCTAATTCAGGTTCTGATGGCTGGTGAGTGGATCTGACATTTGTCAAAGGTAGAAGAAAGTGCCCTGAGGGGATTAGGAGACAGTTGGTGATGTCAGGATGCACTAGGTTCTCCTTCCAATGACCTTACTGAGAGTGTTTGGGCCATGAAATCAGCAGGGAGCCTCAGCTGCAGCTCCACGAGGATGTGACAGCCACTCCCTAGAGGCTGTGTGGAAATTAAACCCTCAGTAGAGAGCTACAAAGACACTCCAAGCCCAACCCTGAACCCTGAGGTGCACAGTCCCTGTGACTGAGGCCTCTGTGACCTCCTCAAATGCTCTGCAGCTGTCTCCCCTGTGCTTAAGCTGCTTTCCACTTGTCCTCAGGACCCTACAGCCGTTCCTTCAGGCCGAGAGGCTAAGCACCCCAAAAGGATGTTGTGTGGGGCCCTTACACTGTTCAGAGTCCTGGGAGTGTCCTGCAGTGGAGTGTGGGAGGCCCCTTGAGTCCCTGCACAAGTTTATGTAGGCGGGAACTCAGTAGATTTTAGGTAGGATGCACATCCCTACCCGTGAATGACAATCTGAAGAACTGTCATTTCATATATGCTACAATTTTGTTTCTACTATAAACCATTTTTTCTTGTTTAGAAATCCATTTTTAATTGTACTCCACATGGAATCCATTTCCTTAGAGCCATCAGCTCTGTTGTGATTTATTTGCTCTTCTCCAAACCAGATATGTTTTCCTGTTGATTCAAACATCCCTTTACTTTGATCACACCATATCAGCACAAGTAACTGCCTTAGCTATAGTTAGTACAAAAATATGTTTTGACAATTATTTTTCAGTGGAATCATCCAAATCACATTTTCTATACAATTGCTACTGAATAAATGACAGATGTGTTTCTTTAATGACTCAACCATACTAAAATACTGCATCTATTTGTTTGGAAACCTTTCATTTTTGAAAGACCATTTAATGCCAAAATGCCATCTTTGAAATACTATTTGTTTCTAAAAAATAAAAGTCATCTCCATACCCTGGTACAATGTTTTAAAAGTTGAAGAGCTAAAATAACACTGAATAATTCAAAAATGGTAAGCAGATAAAACACAAAAGAAATACTGAATGACATTAGAAGAGAGTGTGTGGACGTGAGGACTGGCAGAGCTAAAGCTCCAGAGAAGAAACTTTCAGATTGAGGTGACGTTCACTAGTTTTTTATTCTCCTGCCATGTTTTCCACAATGTCTGAGTGGGTGCAGACAAAGGAAGACACATGGAAAAGGAGGCCCCAGCTAACAGGGCAAACCCTAGCACAGTACAAGGCCTTTGCCTTGGGTCATTTACTGGGGATTCACTCACCTTCAAACCACAGGAGACTGCCTTCGAAGGCAGAAATTCTCCCCATAGTACTAACATGGAAGTTGGTGGTTGTTGCTCTGAATTTTTGTTTGCTTTGCTATTTTGTATTTTCCCTTCTACACAAAGGATTCTAATACTTGTCTCAGTCAAGGATATTATTCTCCTTCACAGCTCTTTTGTTCATATAGGGCCTACTGGAACTCAGGTCATCATGCTATACTACAGTAGCTGTTCTCCAACTGTTCCGTGTCTTACTTGCTGAACCACATCTTTTGGAGTAAGGCCTTTGCTACATTTTTGACTCCGACTCAGTCACTTGACTGTAGGTGTTATATGAATACTGAATAAAATTTCATGCTGCAGGCCTAAAATACTTCTTCATGACTTAGATTCCTTTGAATCATAGGGGAGCAGGTCTCCATCAGTGAATACAGGCAGTGCATCCTGAAATTCTGAGATTCTTTACTAGAAATGCAAGTAAATGTCTTTCAGAGTCTATGTCATCTTCCTCCTATACTCACTTCCATGGGACACTGAATCAAACACAGCCAAATATCATCTGAATTCACTTTAGGTAACCTCTGATATATTACTATCACACTGCCACAGAATTAAAAGTCTTAGCATTTTGGGAAAGGAGAACTGTGTCATACTATTTGTGGTACACCGGTGCTGTACAAAGTAAGTCCTATAAAAATGTTTTGGTAATATTAAAAATACCCAGTTTCTAAAATTTCAAAGATTCCATGTTTCTAACAGCACAGAAAATTTGAGCAAATGAAATTTTTAGCTGCAGAAGTTTAGTTTCTATAAACTTACAAAAAGCTCTTTGATGCTGAAAGCCTAAGTTTTGCACTAATTGTCCCCTGACAATGCCCCTGAAGATAACGTGTAAAATTCTGTGCCTGCCATCTGTATTAATAGGGACATTAAGTACTAAAAAGGATGGAGAAGTAGTGTGGGAAGTGGAAACATGCGAATTTGTGAATGATACCAAATATTATCCTTCCACAATCATATAAAAATTGTTATATGTAGAAATATGCTGTACAAAACTATTTTAATGACATGATCATCAGGCTGATTATTAACAAGCAATGATGGGAGGATTCCCTTGAGACTACATTTAGATCAGGTCTAACTATAGTCTTGTTCATTTGTTCACAGAATACTTTCATCACAGTTCTTACCATCTGTGTTATGCCAAGTCTGTTGCAGGCAACAGAGCCTTTAATGGGATTTGCTAAAGTTTAGTTGAGGCAGTCATGGGACACATGCTCAGCTGCAAATTATGTCTCTGAGTTCCCATCAGATTCTTCACAAACACACAGACATGCACACACATACACACACACACAGAATCTTCCATTCTAATCTGCAGTACAGCAACCCATGAGGGCAGCCAGGAGAGACCAGTAGGGAGGTTTGTGGTCAGGCCTGTATCACTGCGTGAGGAACTTGTATGCTTTGCATGCAGTAATAAACTCCCACATCCTCAGCCTCTGCCCTGCTGATTTTTTAGGATGAAATCTGTCCCTGATTCACTGCCACTGAACCTGTCTGAGACACCATTGTATCGATTGGACACCGTATATCAGGCCCCTTGGAGACTGGGTGCCTTCTGCAGGAACCCATAAATGTGGGTGTTTCCTTTACTAGGCAGGAGAGTTGACTGGACCTGAAGGAGATACAATCAGATTCTCCAGGGCTGATGAGCAAGGAGAGTGGACTCTGGGTCACCTCAGTATATCCTCTGCATCCTAAATGAATGAGAGATAAATGTAAGGTTAGATCCAAAAGTTAGGAGATAATTTTAATAATTTCCTTTTTATTAGGTATTTTATACTAGATGATATTCATGATTTTGGGGGTCATAAAATATGAATACAGTAATTTAAAAAATGAACAATAACTCATAAGGCACAAAGGAACACCTGGAAGTTACCTACAACAACCTCCCTCCATCCTAGTCACAGGTGTCACAAGAGCACAGGCTCTTACTCCTTCTATAAATTGCCTTACTCTTCCAGATTTGACCCACACATCCCCCACCCTGGAGTACAAGGCCTGCACAGCTCATACGTGTACAGAATGCACATGAATAGAAGTGGAGACCTAGAGTTTACCCCTTAACCCATTCTCCTTCCCATCTCCTCCATCCTTACCAGGGGTGCAGAGCAATATGAGCCTTAGCAGCTGAGCAGGGAGTCTCATTTTGTGAAGCTCAAATGAGGTCTCCTGGTCAGTCAGGGCAAGTTTAGAGCTGAGCTTTTATTTCAGACCTGCAGGGAAGATCTTGGGAGCAATATGCAAATCCCTTGGTGGGTGCAGTGGAGGGAGACAAACTGCTGGGTGAAGTGGAACAGACAATAGGAGGATGAGAACCTTCTGTGTAAGAAAAGTGCACTAAAGTGTACTTTAGAAGCAAACAGAGGAAGAGTAAAAGGAAATGGGAGGTAGAATCACATTTTAAAAGTCAAGATTAAGGACACATAACCATAGGTTTACTGCTCTAAAAAAGCTCAAAATCTGAGAAACTTGTAGGAGTGAGTGTTTAGGATTTATGTGAGAGGTGTGAATGGTCATCTTGCTTGTTTTACTTCAAGTTCATTTAGATACTGAAGTTCTCATTCCCACAAGTACAGATGGTAGAGCATCTTCAAAAAGAAAGTCTTGATGAACTGACCAGTTAACTGATAACTGCTTTCGCTATCTTAAATAGAAAAATATTTTGTGCATGTGTTAAAATTCATGTTTTCCTGGATCCACATTAAACAAGAGCAATCTGGCAAAGGGCTTGTCATGCCAAATAACATGTGTCTCCAGTATATAGCCTACAGATAGCTCATTTTTAGAAAGGCTATATAGAGAAACAATTTTTTTCAACAGAGGTGAATATAAGATTCCTTATAATCAATTGTTACTATTTCATATGTACAACTTAATAAATAACCCATGTGTACAAATAGCAGGAAAATGGTGTGGGCAGGAAAGAAGAAATGAAAAATGCAAGGAAAAAAGGAAGGAAGAGAGAAATCAAGGAAGAGTGAATGCAATGAATAAAGGAAGGAAAGAAGGAACGAAGGAAGGAAGGAAGGAGGGTGGGAAGGAAGGAAGAAGGGAAGAAAGGAAAGTCTACAAATCAAGAAATATAAGGTAAGACTTGTAGATAATTTTATTGTATTTGTTTATTTATTTATTTATTTATTTTGTGACACTGGGGATCGAACTCACAACCTCACACCTACAAGGCAGGTGCTTAAGACACTGAGCCAAATTCCTGGCCCTAATTTTCTTTTGAGACAGGGTCGCACTATGCAGTTCAGGCCGGCCTTGCATTCACATTGTAGCCCAAGCTGGCCTTGAACTCACAACTCTCCTCTTACCTCAGTCTCCCGAATGCTTGGATTAAAGGTGTGTGCCACCACTCCCAGGCTAATTTTATTTTCTTTATCAATGTTATTTTGACTCTTTTTTAAAGATTATTTGGCTCTTTTTTGTCCATTATACTTCAGTATTGGTTATAAAGTTAGACTGATGGCTATGTAAAAGGTGAATGACATTTTCATACAGATGACATTAATTTGTTTACTACTTTCATTTAATAAATGATGCTGGAATTATTTTAAATTTTTCCACCATAAATGTGAATGTCTTTCAATTTTTTCTGAAACTTTTAAAAATTCTTTGTTTGTTTTCTTGCAATTCTGTGTAAGTGTGAGCAAGGCAGGCTTACTAGTTTCCTTGTATATATACAATACTGAGGAACCAAAGTTATAAATGGCTTATGTTCAAAAACCTTAAAAGAGCCAAGAGTGTTGTAAGTTTTGCTTCTTAAATCTGTGCACCTAACCATTATTCCATACTGGATGTCAGCTTTCATTCCATAAGGTCCATTAAACCTAAAAAGGAAGAAAAATGATTTTCTTCCATTTCCCTATAGGATAAAATGTAATTAATGCCTGATTTTAACGTGAATACAAAAATTGTAAATAGTCATAGTAAAGTAACATAAATTTTTTACAATGATAGACTCTCTCAAACATTGTTCAAAGAGTATAAATTTAAACAAAATGCCCCATGCAATAGATTCAGGATGTCTTTCGACTGAGAGGTGTAGTACAATATAAGGACAAGTGTACAACATCTGTAAAGGAATGACGAAAATGTGCAATGGTAAGAGTTGGGTGGGATTATTTTACCCTGGAGTTAGAATCAGAGATTGATGATGAAGTGATCCAGTGGGGTTTGTTTTTTTCCAATCACTGAACTCCACAGACTGCCTGTGTGGCAGTCAGAAACCTTTCCATGAAAAGAACCAATACTGAGGCAGGCACATGAAAAGTAGTACAATGGCACCACTGTTTCCAAAAACAAAACAGAACAAAACAAAGCAAAGCAAAGCAAAACAAAACAAAAACACAATTTTATTTTGAAGTCAACAAGTAAGGAGTAAGGAGTTCAGGAGCAGCGCCATCAGAGATGTCTCCTGCACTGGATGGAAGCAGTGAAATTTATAGGTAAAGAAAAGTGGAGAAGAAAGGAAAAGCTGCTTGGTGACTGGGTAGTGGGAAGGGGAGGGCTTAGTGTTCTTTGCCAGGTGCAGAGGTCAGCGTGTCTTTTGCAGAACACAGATTTCTTTTCCAGAGAGTTATCATGTTCCACATGAAGGACATTAAACTTCTGAATTGAGAAGTTCATGGATCGGACCAGCTGGTTTTTACACATGCTTCTTATGGTTTCATTGTAAAATGTTCTCCAAAAGTCTCCTATGTCCAGAGGTGGGGCTAGTGAAGGTGTTTTGAACATAGAGGTGCTATACTCATCAATGGATTCATTCACTGTTGAGTTCATATGTTAATATGTTAGCAGGTTAGAGAAAAGTCGGAACACACATGTCACAGCGGAATGCCGAGAAAGGGTATATACTTGTCCCAGAGTATACTTTCTCCTCCTTCTCTTCCTTTTCATTTTCTTCCTCCTCCTCTTTCTCCCCGTCCTGTTCCTACTTTTGTTCCTTTCTTCTTCTACTTCTCCTTGTTATTTTCTTCTTCTTCTCTTGTTTTTCTTTTTTTTCTCCTTCTCCTTCTGCTGCTTCTTCTGTTTCTGCTTCTGCTTCTGTTTCATCTTCTGTTGCTGCTTCTGCTTCTTCTCTTTCCTCTGTCTTTTTCTGTCTCTGTGTCTCTCTGTCTCTATCTCTCTTTCCTGTTTGCTATATGGTGAGCAGCTGTGCTCTGCTGTTTCTATCTACCATAACGTTTCTGTCTGGAGCCAGTGAAACATACACTGAACACACTGGAACGTAAACCAATTAGTTGTTCTTCAGCTTTGAATAGTGTTAAAAATTGTCTGTGTCTCATCATTGAGAAAGCTGTGTGTTATGGTTTCTGTTTAGATGCCCCTTTCCAGCTTCATGTAATCATGGAGGTGGCTGAATCTAGCATTTGTGACTGGTTCATTGACTAGCGCTAGGATTAGCAGTGTGAGTGCTACATGCACCCAGCAGGGAAGCAGGCACACAATGTAAGGGCAGGAAGGTTGAGTGTTTTCCCTTTTTGCCTCTTTGCTCTTGTTCCTTGCAACTGCCATGAATGTCTGCCCCTCAACCACAACACCCTGCCTTTGAGCCACCTGAGTATGGATTGAAACCTCCAAAAACAATAAGAAATAAACTTTTTCTTGCTTCATTTTGGGTGTTAGATATTTTGTCTCAGCAACCAGAGAAAAGTAACCGAAACTCTGGGCAATACAGAAATACTGGTATGTAAGATGGGGTTAGTACTGCGCCTATGCTGGTTATGCAATTAACCAGTCTTTGAACATTATTTGTAGAAGGTGTTTAGCAAGGCTTGGGAACACAGATAGAGAAGTCTAAGAATACAATATTTTGGGGTTGATGGGAGATACTACTGAGAGCCCAGAAAATGAGAACACATGTAAAAACGCAAAGAGATTTTCAGATGAAAATGAGGACACTTAGAAACTGGACTACAGACTATGAATGTTCCATTTTGGCAACAAATGTGCTTACATTTTTCGCATGTCCAAAGGTTTTGTATGAGACCTTATTTTTAAATTCAAAATTAATCTGAAAGAAGAAATTTCATAGAAACTCAATGTTCAGGCTATGGCATGCCTTTTGCCTGAACTACTGTGTAAATTAGGAGTAAAAATGCACAATAGAAAAATGTGAATATAGTGTATGTTTCCAGAAAGAAAGTCCCTGTAAATTTGGGGCCAGGAAAAGTATGGTTGTTTAAATATAAGTATAAAATAGAAGACATCAGGACAATAGGAAAGATAGTTGGAGAGCATTTCAGGAAAGGACTAGATCACATATGTGTCAGACTTGAGCTTTTGAAGAGTAAACTTCTTTGAAAGAGTAGCTTTAAGTACAAAAACTGTAGGTGCCTTGCTCATTCACACTGCTTCCTCCATGTTTAGATATTCAGGTGCTCAGAGGCCACTGTAACCATGATCAGTGAAGACCAGAGAACTGAGCAGGTTGGCAGGAAAACTTGGCGGTATCCACACAGTGCTGGTTTTGCAGGCATACAGAATAAAAGAGTAATGGCTCCAGAAATTGCTCCTAACTGCTTTATGGATATGTCCACTCAATAAAATAAGTGAGCTCTTAGGAATTTTCTTATGACTTATGAAACTAGAATCTGGATACTCTCACATCTCTGTACTTTAATTCTCATGAGAACACTATTTTGTCAGTTGCTGCTTTTCCTTCACCTTTGCAAAACCAGAGAGTGCCACAGAGAAGGAGAACTTTTTTGGAAATCAGGCTTTTCCATGACTCAAGTTCATATATCAATTCCCTAGGACCTGGGAATACAGCTCAGTGGCACAGCACCTGCATGGCAAACATGAGATCATAAGTTCAACTCCTGGCATAAAAAATTAAATGAATAAATTAGAGCTTCGACATAGTTCCTTTCCCTGTGCCTAATACCCAAGTTATATAGCAGGTCACTGAGGTGTGAAGTGAAAGGGTGTGTTCTTGTCACCAGTTCTCTTTTCTCTCTGGATCCTGGCTGTTATGGGATGAGTAACAGTCTTCAGATAGCTCCTTGCACTATCCACTTTCTGACTTGAAAGCAGCCAACTATGGACTGAATCCTCTAAAAACAGTGATAAAAATTAAACATACCTCATTGCACAAGCAAGTCTGCATCTGAAGTTGTCTATTAAAATTTCATGACCTGACTATGCAGAAATACTAATCTCTTCCTTTCATGGGATGAGGGAAAGTGTTTTCAGATCTGTGTTGCTGGTGCTGAGGAGGAGATTTAGCATGTAGAGAATCCCCTATCCATTCACTTCTATCAGAATTCCCAGTGACCTTCAAAGCCACCTGCAACTAAGAAACTCAGCAAGTGGAGGAAGCAGGAGTATCAGCTGGGGCAGCTCAGTGCAACACTTCTGCCTTCTTTGTTGCTTTGTATTATGGCTTGTGACATTGTGGGAGTCCAAGTCTTATCTTGTAGACAGCAACAGGTTGCAACATCATCTAACTCTAGCCTGCTGTTGGTGAGAGTGAAATCTGTCTGTCCCATGTCCACAGCCACTAAACCGGATGGACACCTGTTTGCAACCTGGATTCAGCATAGATCAGAACTTGAGGGTATTACTCTGATTTTGTTGGTAAGAGATTAATTCATTGTTGATGCTTTTACTGGCCTGGTGACTTTTGGTGACTCTGTCTCTTAGAGATGCAGACAAAAATGATGGAGACTGGGCCATCTGGACAGCACATTTCATACCTGGCATTGAAAGCATAAGAGTAAATATTTACATGAGTGCTAGTAGTAACCAATACCTCCATTAAGTGGCAGACATCACTGCCCATACTGGCCTCTGCAATTTCTTATTCTTCTTTCTTTTATCTGGAAAGCAGAGTAGAAGGAGCCATAGGAGTTGAATGGGAGCCTTCCCATCTATTCTCTATCCTGAGCGGAACTAACTCCTGCCCAGAGTGGACCCCCTCATGAAGAAGTCTTAAGGGCAGGGGGCTGTGACCTAAGAACATGCAAATAAGCAGGACCTGGGCAAAACTGGCTCAACTGCACAGCTGGCAGATCTTTGTGACTCTATACCCACTTGGTGTCCCCAGATCTCCCATGTCATATCTGACTGCACAGTTCGAGAGAAGAAAATGCTTCTCTGTGGCAGTCATATGAAAAAAAGTGTTTAGAGCAATATCAAAGATTGAATTAGCCCTGGAAAGTACATAGAGTTATTACTTGTGCTGCTATTCTGGGACCTTGTGAAAAGAAACCATACTTTTGATTTCATAGAATATTTTATTTTATTTTATTTTATTTTTATTTATTATTATTTATTTATTTATTTATTTTTGAGGCACAGGGGATTGAACTCACTCACAGCCTCGTACCTGCCAGACAGGCGCTTAAGCTTCTGAGCCAAACTCCCGGCCCTCTTTTTTTGAGGCACGGTCGCACTACGTAGCTCAGGCTGGCCTTGTGCTCGCGTTGTAGCCCAGGCCGCCCTCAAATTCACAACGTTCGGCCTACCTCAGCCTCCCAAGTGCTGGGATTAAAGGCATGAGCCACCATGCCCGGCTTCATAGAATATTTTAAATGATAAAATAATCAAGCAGACATCTGAATCTCAAATCATTCCAGTGGCGCGGGCTCAGAATCAAGGACAGCATCCGTATCCCCCCACCCCGCCCCCCTTAAGCAAGTTGCTGGCTCTGAGGTCTGGCTAAAGTGATGGCAACTAAGGTACATATAGCAACTAAACACTAGTATTGTTTTGTAGATTTTGCAGGCCTCTGATCAGCACCCTCAATGTCTCTTTGCATTACCACAATGGGCAATGTTGCAAATATGGGGGACTCCCTTCTTTGTTGTCTTCGAGGACTAATGTGGTCCT
>RJWM01030979.1:0-22928 GCA_004363535.1 Dasyprocta punctata
AAAGATAACGATGCGCAAATTGCAACCATTGTCAAGCTTCTATCTTCCGGTTTTGTAAACCTGCAATGTTGTGTATTTATGCTAGTTGTTTGCTTGTCTCTTTTGCTTGTTGTTTTTACTATATATGTCATTTTTTTTTGTTGTTGTTGTAGTTTTTGTTT
The DNA here is from genome assembly GCA_004363535.1 of Dasyprocta punctata. NCBI lineage: Eukaryota > Metazoa > Chordata > Mammalia > Rodentia > Dasyproctidae > Dasyprocta > Dasyprocta punctata. The sequence goes on from RJWM01030979.1 coordinate 162, forward strand.
GTTTTGTTTTTCTTCGCTTAAATAAAATTTAAAAAAAAAAAAAAAAAAAAAAAAAAAAAAAAAAAAAAAAAAAAAAAAAAAAAAGCAACTGGTGGCATACATTCTAAGTGAACTACACATCAAATGGTATTTCCCTAAAATTAGCATGATCCCTAAGACTTGCTTATCCTTCTTTATTTCCAAACTTTTCTTTCATAAGAAAAAGTAAATAAAGATTTCCTTTTTCAAACATAGTTTTAATATCTGGAACAATAACTTGTATTGGCAATGCTCCATCTTTATATTGGTCTTTGTGTTCTTTCAGAATAGATCTTCTTTTCAACAACAAATAAATATGTAAAATAAAATATTCTGTCTTCCATAATTCTGAAAAATTATTTTCTCATGTTTTTAAAAAATAGTATTGCAAAACCCAACAATAACATAAATTGAGCCAATTCCAATTCTTAGGATTTTCCTTCCTTTTAACCAATAATTCAACTTGCTATTTGATTTTAATTGCAAGACTTCAAAGTTTCTTGGAAGAGATCTGAATGCCAGATTGATTTTATTGCATCTCTCTAGAAAATTTATCTTTCCAGCTAGAAATGACTTAAAATATTGGCTGACACAGTTGTAAGAGTCATCTTACTTCTTTTTATTTAATTTATCTACATCTTTATCTCCATGTGAAATATCTTCTTGAGAAGGAAGCGATAGATTTTGATTGTACTCACAATTTTTATGTCTGTATGATTCTGCCTTTATTATGAATTTTGCTTTTTGTGTAAAAAATGCTTTCTTACTCAGCAGTTTCTTCGGCTATTACAAAAGTGATATCGTTTTGTTCCTTAGAATATTTATTAATCTTTAGTTTTAAATCTTTCTGAAAACCAAAAGCAGGTCATGACAGATGCATATAGAAAGATTGAGTTTGAAAATAAATGTAAAATTCACATCAGTTATTATTTAAAGTCACTTAACAAAACATATTCTTTACTAGATGCTGTCATAACAAATTGCACTTCAGTGTAATGTTAAAAATTAAAGTTATATTTTATAAATGAAGACATATCTGAGATGTGTTTTACTATATATCAATTGTATTTTAAATGAAAAACTGTAAGTGTAGAAAGAATATGGGAAAATAAACCACACACAATCAACACATTCTTGTGTTGTTGTTGAATGTTTGTTTAAAAATATCTACATGATGATCAACAAGTGAATCCTGGTCCCAGGGTATTACAGCTGTAGGACTCAAAACACAGATTCAATATAAAAACACATTTATTATGTTTGAAAAGTGCTTTACAAAAACGTGTTTTGTTCCAAAGAACAAAACTTTTGAGCATGAGAATAAATGGGACCAACTTTTTTTCTTAAAAAGATTCAATGTTTGCCAAGTGTACATCTGTTCAATTACTAATCTGTTTCTCAGACTGTTCACCATCCCTTCTGGGTTTATGAACATGTGACAAAATTGTCTTTTTAAAAGAATGAGAATGAGTAAGAATTCAAATTACTCTCAATAATTCAAAAGCAATTGTAGAAGATGTATACTTGTACAGTGATTTTTGTTCAAAATCCAGAATAATTTCAGTTCCAATCAAGAAAGGAAAAGAACCAAGAAAAGAAAAGAAAAGAAAAAAAAAGAAAAGAAAAGGAAAGAAGATTGTGCTTTAGTAAATATCTGGGATACTTTAAATACTTTCAAGGGTCAAAGTATCAGTATTTTCAGGGACATCCACTGGAAAGTCAAAAACAAAGCTTTGGTAAAATGATGATGATCCTTAAAACTCTACTTTTGTATTACAGTTTTTCATGCTGTGAAGCAAATGCTTGATGATGCCAAATGCAAAATAAATTATTTGAAATGGTTTAAGCATTTCATCTTGATTTTTCTTAATCACCAATTGTTTTATATATTTAAAAATATAATTTGTGTATGACTGTATAAGAGAGAAATAGAAATAATTATAAGAAAATATAATTTTTAGTCATTTATCTCAGCTGAATGAGACTAATGAAGCTTAATGAAGGTTCTTCTATTCCTATACACAATATCTCAATTACCTCCATTTTTTCTGAAGAACAAAATCTCCAGACATGTTTACTTCAAGAAAGTGCATTATTAAGTCTAAATGCTAAATATAAGATGATCCAGAGAGTGAATTAACATAAAAAGCAGAAGACATGATGTTCACGAAACAGTGCATCTTATATTTAATTGAAGGAAATGATTGACATCGAAGGACATTTCAGGATTATGTATGATAGCAAAATACGAAAACTATGATCTGTGTTCACATTTAGTTTTCTAAAATAGAATTATGTCCGTATAACAGCCAATGCTACCAATCCTTGCTTAAGTGTATGGGTGTGTAAATATAAACAGAATGTACCTATATACACACATGCATGTCTAACATATGTACATATATTTACATAGTGTAAATGTGATAATGACATAATCACTTCATCTGGGAAACAGAAGAATCATTATTAGTACTAATCAATCAGCATAAATTGACATAAACATACCACAAAAGCACAGTAACATTTGTGTCCTCTCATCATATAGTGTTGCCCACTAAATATTCTGAGCCTGTGAGCTGCTTTCTCTGTGTTAAAACATTGGATGTTAAAAGTCAGCTCCAAAATGAGACATTTTTCCTAGGTGGAATGAAAGGATTGAAGGAAAATAAAACAGGAAATAATTTTTCCTTATTGTTTTTAAAAATTAGCATGGTTGTAATACCTCTTGATATTATCTTGCATGCCACCTACAGTTATCTCGTTACTGGTGGTAGTTCAGGCTTTGGGAGGCATTGTTCTTCATTATCCATTTCTACTTCAGTCTCTGCTTCTCTTGTTTTAGATGGGAGAAGGAGAAGGAGTAAGATGGCTTAGTAATGTGTGTTTTTCTACTTTCTTCAGCAAGTAGGAAATATGAAGAACAGTAGGAGTGCTAAAAACAGTAAGTGTGAAATTGTTTATTAAACAACCTTTGTATTGGTGTAAACTGGCAAGTCCACATAAGAGATGCCATCAGTAATAGAATTATCTCCTCTATGTCTCTCTTTCTCCCTCTGTCTGTCTGTCTGTCTGTCTGTCTCTTTTTCCATGTGTGTCTGTGTCTTTTTCACTGAAAGACAAATATAAACTTAGGATTGAAAGCTGATAAAGGGGACTTTTTTTTCTATGAGGTTGAAGATAGCTGGGTTAATGAATTACAGATGAAATTGCTTACATGAATGAGCACTGTTTGCTTTCTCTGCCCTCAGTTTTATCCTTTCCAGCAAGAGTAACTTCAATGATAATAGATGTGTGTGTGTGTGGGTAATATAGCTCTAAAACATTTAATTTCATTTAAAATCTGAACTGATAAAGGAATGTTTTTGCTGCCCCTTTCTAGTGATATTAATTCCAAGTTGGTTCAAAATACAACCTTGATGCCTTGATAGGAAATATTTCTGAAACATGAGTTTCTGGATCAGGACTGAGACTGGTGTGAGCTTATGTGTACGGGTAGGTGTGTGTTTAGTACTTCTTATAAATCTTGCAGAAATTTTAGAGTTTGGAGAAGTTAGGGGTCTAAAAGTCAGGAAAACAGGAAGCTTCTTTTCACCTCACAGTGTTAGAATTGGTATGAGCTGGAATGTGGCAACCACTGAAACACAGACCCACAAGAGTTGGCACTGAAAAGCAGTGATGAAATGAAATCCTCACAATATGCAGAACTGTAGCAGGTCAGTGTGGCCAAACATTTATTCCAGAAAGGTGGATGGCCTAATGTAGGAATATATTTGACTCATGAACTGTGACTCTTAGATTGAGGGATTGGTCGTAGATTTGACATGAACACTTTTGGTGTCTAAGGGAACCAGTATATAACTGATACTTAAGTATAAGTATATAGCTAATAATGGGCATAACACAAAATGTTTGTGATCTATCTAGATGCTTACTTGAAGGATTCATCGTGAAGGGTGCTATTAAAAATGTAGACAATTTGAGCCATCATGGTATCAATCAACATTCCATCCTAGGGACCCCTTGCGTATTTCATGGGTCCACTTGAAGTTGCCATGATATCAAGAATAGACATTTTACACAGGCTCAACAATATGAGCTTGTTTTCACCAAAAGTGGTCTGGCTTCTAGATATTCAGTTGAGTGTTGAAATTGACTTTACAGAGGACATAAATGAGTTCTTTAATCACTTACTAAGGAAACTTGCTCATTATGGAAAAGGCAGTACTTCATACAGGGGACAAGTATATTCAGAAAGAGATTTACCTTCTGTGCATTCAGGGTTTCTGCTAGCCTTTTGATTCATGGATCACAGTTTTCTGTATCCATGGAACACACAAAACAGCACTATTAACCAGGGGACTCACTTTACAACAAAGAAAATGAGAGCCTGGATTCATGCCATTGGAATTAACTTTGGCATTAATGTGTGTTAAGACCAGAACAGTTGTCTGAAAGAACAGTATAGTGGCTTACTGAACATGAGTTTCAGTGCCAGATAGGGAAAAATATGCTGTGAGACTTGGTACCATTCTACCATTAATATATCTGTAAATGTAGCTAATATCCTCTTATCTAGCAGTTAATATGCATTTCTACCTCCATAGTTAGAAAACAATATCTGGGAACATTTTAGGGGTTGGAAATGAGATTAGTCTCCCTTTGTAGTATACCCAGTGACAGACTGATAGAAGTCTTGCTGTCTTTCCCCACGACCTTGGGCTATGTGGAACTTAGGTTTTAGAGAACAATGCTTCCACCAGGGACACAATTATGGTTTTGATAATTCACTTATCAAGACTGCCTCCTGGACATTTTGGATTTTAACTGCTTCTGCCCACTGTCAGACTTCTGATTGGGATCTGTCTATGACGATCCCTAGTAAAAGGCTGGAGGGAGAAAGAAATATGAGGTCAGGATATTTATTTTCCCTGCCCCTTGTAGTTAGCAGAGCTGGGGACCACCCGGACTTTGCTCTTCTCTTATAGGCAAGGAAACATGCGATGATTTAACTCAGAGTAACAATTTTAAAAGATTTTCTTATGTCAGGGTCTCAAGTTTGCGCAGGTCAGGAGTTGTAACTCAGTGATATCCAGTGCTATCAAGTAACAACAGCTATAGAAGGGAGCTTAGTAAGTATATAAACATGGGAATCGCAGGAATTTTGGGGAACTGGAGAGGGCATTATTCCCTATATTGTGTTCTAGATAGCCTAGTTGGTTGTCACAAAGTTGGCATGTGGAGCCCCTTTCTAATAAATGACCTGAGTTTTTGAAGAGTACCCAGAAATCTGGAAGTTTATGTGAAGTCTCTGTTTTTAAAATGCAGCTTATTTTAACCTCAAATACTAAAAATTCTAGCAATATAATTTGGTGATCTGTGGGATACTTAAACCAGAATAAACTGACACTGAAAGATTTTGCTGAGATCCTATGTGGTTAGACTTGGAGTGAGAGATGTACCACTACACCCCAAGAGAGAGATGGACTAGGAACTGGGGAAGACAGATATCAGAAGGGCTTTTAGGAACCTACTGAGATTCTCTAAAGCAAGGATAATAAAGTCCTGAAGAGTTGGAGGAGAAGGCAAGAGGGTTGAGTTTAAAGACAATAAGGAAGAAAAAATAGGTGTGGGGGATCTGAGACACAGACAACTAAAACTATTCTCAGGGTTTTGGTATGAATATTTCAATGACATTCATGAAACTGGGGAAAGCTTGAGGAGAAGGAATTATTTGAACAAATATGGTGAAGTGCACAGAGAGGGAGTTAGTATGTATAATTGAAATTTCAAACTTGGAAGAATATAAGCAAATAAGGTAACTAGAAATTCGAATGTGAGATTCTGAAGTCAGGTCAGCTGGGAAAACAGAATATGAGATCTTGCTGATCAGAGATGTGAGAGGTAAGGATGGATAATATAATATTTCAGAGGTCATCAGCCTTAAAGATGACATTTATCAGAATTATTAGCCCACAGAAAAATGTACCATGATAGTGTATTGCAAGAATGTTTGCAAGAGTTCCACATTTATAACACATGATTAGGAAAATATAGAAAGATACTGAACATATTTTTGTGTACTTATTGGCCATTTGGATTTCTTTTGGGGAGTGCTTGTTCATTTTAATTACCAATTTTTTGATTGTTTTACATACTTGGAGCTTAATATATTGAATTCTTTATGTACTCTACATACTAGCACTCTGAGAAATAGATAGCAGATGTTTTCTTTCCATTTTGTAGGTTGTCGTTTCACTCGTTGGTTGTTTTGTTTGCTGTACAGAAGCTTTTAAATTTGATATAATCTAATTTGTTGATTCTCGGTATATCTTGTGTAACTGGGGTTCTGTTTAAGAAACCCTTGCCCATCCTTATGTCTTCAAGACTTTTACTATGTTTGTCTTCCAGTAGATTCTTTCTGCTTTTATGCATAAGTCTTTTATGCACTTCAATTTTACTTTAGTTCCAGGTGAGAAATACAGATCTAGACTCCTTCTTCTGAATGTGGATAACCAGTTTTCCTAGCACTGTTCCTTAAAGATGATATCTTTCCTCCGGTACATGTATTGGTCCATTTGTCAAAAATAAAGTACTGCTTCTGCATTCTCTTTTCTATTCCATTGGTCAATATGTCTATTTTTATACCAATATCATCCTGTTTTTGTTACTGAAGATTTGTAGTATAACTTGAAATCCAGGATTGTAATGCCTCTTGCTTTGCTATCATTGGTCAGGATTGCTTTGGCTATTCTGGGATTTCTCTGGTTCCATCTAAATTTTAATTTTTTTTCTAGTTTTACACAGTTGGTGCTGCTTTAAATCTATATGCCATTTTTGTTAATATGACCATTTTGACAATATTAGTTTTCCCTATACAAAAACAGGCGAGGTCTCTCCATTTTTAAATTGTTCTTATCAATTTTTTTTCAGAACACTATAGTTGTAATTATAGAGGTCTTTCACTTTCTTAGTTAGATTAATTCCTTTTTTGGAAGCTATTGTGAGTGCAAGCATTTTCTGATTTATTTCTTGGTGGGTATATTTTTGGAATACAAAAACACTATTGATTTATATGTGTTGATTTTGTATCCTGCCACTTTACTAAATTTATTTACTGGTTCTAAGAATCTTATGGCAGAGTTTTTTGGGTCTTCTGTGTAAAGGACCATGCCATCTGCAGAGAAAGGATAATTAGACTTCAACATTTCCTATTCAAATCATTTTTATTTCTCTTTCTTACCTGATTAATTTGGCTAAAGATTTTAGTACTATATTGGACAGCACTGGTGAGAGCGGGTACTGTTTTTTCTGTTCCTGAGTTTAGAGTGAATGTTTTTAGTTACGTACCCTTTAGCATGATACAGGCAATGAGTTTATCATAAGTGGTTTTCAAAGTAAAGTTTAAAGCAAACTTCTTCCATACTTACTTTTTTCAGAGTTTTGTCATTAATGGATGCTGGATTTTGTCAAAGATGTTTTCTGTAACTATTGAGATGAGTATGTGATTTCTATGTATGTGGTGTATTACATTTATTGATTTACTTATGGGGAGTCATCCCTGGCATCCATGGTCATTATGTGTGATCTTTTTAATGATGTATTGTTGCATTCTATTTGCAATTATCTGGTTGAGGATTTTCCTTCTATATTCATTAAGGAAATTGGCATATTGTTTTCTTTTCTGCTCGAATCCTTTTCCTGTTTGAGTATTGGGGTAATGCTAGTTTCAAGGAATTAGTTCAGCAATGTTCTTTTCCTTTTAATTTTCTGGAAAAATGTGAGGAATATTGGTATTAGTCCTTTCCTGAATTCTGGTGAAATCCATAATGAATCCACTGGGTCTTGAGTTTTTCTTAGTTGGTAAGGTTTTTATTACTGCCTCCATTGCATTGCCTATAATTGGTCTGTTCAAGATTTTTATACCTGCTTTGTTTAGTTTCAGTAATTCATGTCTCTAGGAACCTATTCATGTCTTCCAGTTTAAAATTTATTGGAATATAAGTTTTCAAAGTAATGTTTTATAGTTGTCTGGATTTTGGCTTTGAGATTTTGCCATTTTTATTTTTACTGCATTGATATCTTCTCTTTTCTTCTTTTGGTAAGTTTGCTAAAGAGTTTATCAATCTTATTTATCCTTTCAAAGAACTAACTCTTTGATTCATTGATCCTTTGTAGTTTTTTTTTTTTAGTCCCACATCATTAGATTATTTTTTGGGGGAGTGTCACTCTGTTTTTCTAATGTGGGCATTCACAGCTATGAATTGCCTCTTAGAACTGCTTTCATTTTGTCCTGTAGGGTTTGGAACATTTTGCTGTCATTTTCGTTTGATTCTAGGAACTTTTAACTTTCTTCCTTGATTTTTTTTAAGTGGACCATCCATTATTTAAGAATATATTATAAAATGTTCTTGTGCTTGCTGCAGATTTTGTGTATTATTTTGCTCTTGGTTTTAGTTTCAATCCATTATGATCCAAGACCCTAATACCAAGTAGGAGATTATTTAAATTCCTTTGCATTTATTTATGTCACTTTCTGGGAACATTTCACATACTGCTGAAAAAAAAAGTGTGTTCTGTTGTTGGATGAAATACTCTGTAGATTATGTTAAGTCCATTTATTTGATGGTGTGGTTCAACTATCGCATTGCTTTGTTGATCTTTTTGTCTGGTTGCTTGTCTATTTGTGATAGTGGACTACTAAAGTCACTCACTATAATTGTATTGATGTTTACCTGACTTTTATGTTGAGTAGCATTTATTTTATGAAATTGAGTGTGATGGCATTCAATATATATATATTTACAGTTGCTTTCTTTCTGTTAAAATGTTTCCTTTATCAGTATATCCTGACCTTTTTTGTTTCTTCTGATCAGTGTTGTCTTGAACTCTTGCTTGCTTTTGGGTTCCTTTTGTGTGGAATGTCATTTTCTACCCTTTCACCGTTAGTCTATTTTGTATTTATGGAGATGGCATGACTCTCACAGGCAGCGTGTAATAGGATTTTATGATCCACTTTACCAATATGTGGTCTTTTGATTGGGGACTTAAAATCACTTACATTGGGAGTTGCTACTGAAAGTTTTTACTAAATACAGTCATTCAATTATTTGTCTGTTGCTGAGTCATTTTTTTCACTGTTGTTTAGTTACTGTTCCCTTTAGATGTATTGTTTCCTTTTTGGCTCTTTGGTGGTGTTGCTCTTACTTTGAGTAGTTCCTGAAAATCTGGTTTATTGTTCATTACTTTCTTTAGGTGCTCTTTGTCATGGGAAGTAGTTTGAATTGACTTGGAAAGGTCATAGCTTTGGAGGACATATTAATCTGGATTAGATTTTTTGTTTCAGACTTGAAAATTTTTGTTTTAAAGAAGTACTCCTGGTATTAAATGCTTGTTTTGAAAAATCTGCTGTTATTCTGATGGGCTTATATTTATAGGTTACATGATGCTTTTTTCTAGTAGGTTTTAGTATTCTCCCCCTGTGCTGAATTTCTGGAATTTTGACTATATTGCATCATGAAGGAATACTTTTCTGATCATGGTTATTTAAGTTTCTATGTTCCTCATTTACCTGGAAGTTGAATTTTTCCCTTGATTTGGAAAATTTTCTGCTATGATTTTGGTGAATAAATTTTTACACATTTTGTGTTATTTTCTAATCTTTCCTGGACTACTTTAATTATTAGGTTAGTATATTTTGAAGTCATCTAGCAGCTATTAGACCCACTTTCCAAAGTGTCTTGTTCTTTGAGGGTATCATTGAGTTCATGTGTGCTACTTCAACCTTTTTCTCAAGCTTTATCCTTACCATGGTCATTCCTGCTTTTTATATTCTTGGCTTTTAAAAAATATACCTTTTATATTCTGGGTTTCTGCTTGATTTGTTTTCATAATCATTCATTCTTTAGTAAAAGGGTCATTCATATTTGTATCATCTTACTTAATTCAATCATCTTATTATTTGTGTCTTCGTTAATCTTGTTGGACAGTTTATTAATTAAATCCTTTATCTGTTTATCTACATCCTTGGTGAGCTCCCCGAATATCTTATAGATAGACTTACTTGTTTATTATTTGATATTTTTCAAACATTTGAACCATTCAGTTTTTGAGTTCTTTGTCTGTGGCTTCCTCTGCTTTCAGTGCCTATAAGATTTCAGAGCTTTTGGGGACTTGAGAATTTGTGGAGGCATCTTATTGCCTTGTTTTGTCATAATTCTATTATTTTTGTGTTGTGGGTTGAGGATCAATAAGGGTAGAAAATTCTGAGCACTCATCATAGCAGGGATTAGATATTTCCCAATGTGGTACATTCACCTGACCTGGGATTCAGCAGTACCAGAATCAAACGGTGGTCCTGCTTCTTTTTTTAAATACCTCTGATACTGGCATTTATCCAGTGCACTACTCTCTCAAGTTGCATTATATTTGGGTCTTTGTTCACAACTCACCTCTCCCGTTTTCAAGTACTTTCACTTTCCAGTGATCATCTTCCAAACATCCTGCTTCCTCTGCTTCTGGTCATTCGTGATGGCTCTCTCCACACAGCTTTTATGAGATAGTTTTTGTTGAGCGGACCCTCCAAGATTGCTTTCATTTTGGCCTTCCATAGCGATTTAGTCTGGGCATGTTGTTTCTCACAGATATATTTTGGGAAGGCTACAGTATTCACAGTTTTGGAAAATCCAGTTATTCCACCATTAGGTTGATCAAGAATTACCAATCACTCCTTTTGGGAAAGCTCTCTTTCCCTGCTCTATTGCTATTTTTCTAGCTCAACCAAAAATTGTGATCATTTATTTTAATTTGTATTTTGAAAAATAAGACATTTCCTTTCATTTGAATGTTTCTTTCAGCTACAAGGTAATGTCTGCGAGTTTAATATACAGTAAATATTGTTTTATATGAACTTACATAGCAAATAGCTGATAAAGATTAGAGTATATATAAATACATGTACTCATTTACGAAATGCTTTTTTCATGACTTTTTTGAAATTAGTGTCTAGCTACTTGATATATATATGTATATATGTATCCACATATAAAAATAGATAAGCATTTCTTGCAATTTGATGCAAACAACAAGATAAATAATTTGTGTGTGAGCATATCACATTGTTGATTGCATCTTGTTGTCTTACTATGAAGAGTACTTGTGGATTGGATCTGTTCTATCTAGATTTGCTTTTCAGTTTTCTTAGGGCCAACCGCCTTTGCTTACCTTTGTGAAGATTTATCTTATGCTTGCATAGCTTAGTATTCAGTTGAAGATTCAGTACCTCTCGGCAGAGTCCTGGATTTCTTTGTACAGCTTTTACTTTTGTTTTCTTGATTCCTAATTTCTCAGTTCGTCAGGACTTCTGTGCTTTGCTTGGGGACTCCTCTCTGGGCCACAGTCATAAAAATTCCTTTAAGAAAAAGCCAAAACTTTTGGAGGACTCCCCTCATTTGCTTCGTTTCTCTGAGCAAAAACAATTCTGAGCTGCCTGTTGTCAAATGTCATGTGTTTTGTCTAGTTTTTACTATGGGAATATAAAACTAGAGCCTAGTATTTTGTCAGAGAGAGAAGAAACAGTCTGATTTGACCCGCTTTCATCATTGTAACTGCTGTAATTTAGTTTTTTTTCTAATTTGAAAAAAAAATTGTGGTAAACAAAATTTTAAAACAATCTCACCAAATTTCTGTGTTTCAACAAATACAAGGCAGCACTATCAAAAGACAGTGTCTCAGGTCAAAGGAAAAGATGGCAGGGCTCTGGGGTGGTGGTCTGGGTAGGATGCACAGAAAGGAAATATGCATAGGTCAGGGAGATAAATTTGTCAGGAATGCTTTATAAAGAAGAAAGTGTATGTTCATGTTCCAATTCGATTGGAGCACATTGATCTTGTAGGAAAACAGATGGTAATCAGACTATAATTACAGTATAATTAGGTACCACTGTAGAGGGTTTTGTAGATTGAGGGGAGAGAAAATAATTCCAAGAGTTCTCACAAACCACTGGTTTAAGGGGCCCAGACATAGAGACGTTCCTTCTATTTGCTTGAACTATCGAGTTGATTCTGGAGCACAAGGTAAGGTGTCAAATCCAGAAAACATTTTTCTGTTGCTGGTGACTTTCTCATCCTTAACTCTGTTTTACATTGGCAATGTCAAGCTGTAATAAACATGTCTTAAAATAACATCATACTTTTCAACACAAAAGGTTCCTAATGTACCCTGTGCTCAACACTTAAATAAATTCTGCAGCAGAGTTCACTCCGTTATATGCTGAAAGGTGGCCATTTCTGGGAGAGAGAGAAGCCCAATAATAGCTGAATTACAGTAAGCAAGAAGTAGAAAATATGCTTCTTATGACCCTTGTTGGGTTAGGGGTTCTTTTTCCTCTGTCATTGTCTAATGTTTGTTCATTTTGCTCCCTCCCTCTCTCTCTCTCTCTCTCTCTCTCTCTCTCTCTCTCTCTCTCTCTGTGTTTCTGTCTTTGTCTCTGTCTCTGTCTTTCTCTCTCTTTCCTTGTCTCCTATATGTATGGACACAGTATCCATAAATGTTTAGTAGCTTGAAATAATAGGAGATAACAGAGTCTACATTTTCCCACTCTTAGTTAACTTTCTTCATATTCACTTCTTTTAAGTGAAAGAAGAAAATATTGTAAAAACTACAACTATGAGTTCAAAAGTTCATCCCACTCTGCGTATCTTCTCTGATGGAGACAGTCCTTTGTCTTATGATAGGCTAATATTAAAACATATGAGGTAAATTTACAAATATCTCATCATGCTTGAATAATTTTACTAAGCTTTACATAGAGCTACTTTGTTATTATATAACATGTTACTGTTTGAATAATTTGTATGTGTATATATATTTCAAAATGTTACTGCTTGAATAATTTGTAAGTGTATATATATTTCAAATGTATATATATTTCAATAAACAGTTGGTTCTCCTCTCTGGATACAATCATTGGTAATTACCTAGTGTGTCAATTTCAAGAGATTATAAATATACATAGACATATAAAAATACCTATAGGCAAGCTTTTATGAAAAACAAATATTTATCTATGTACACATATATATCTTTTTATACATTATTTCTCTTCCTAAAATATTTTAATACAATTATTTGAGGAAACATATAATATGCGTAGGACCTATGTAGGACTCCGAGGTATGGATGTATCATCATTGATTTAAATATTGTATAATTTTGGAACTCAGTTTACTTCAATTCTTGCAAATATTGATGCAATAAATTCTCATGTATGTAAGTCAGTTTTGAAATTTGTGTGTCCAAGAAAAAATTTTAAAGTATAATTATCGTTTCAAATGGCATGTGAATTTTCTATTATCATGGATATATCAAATGATGATAAGTGGGATATTAAAAGAACTGAAATACCAGATGGTTGATTATGACTTCCTTACCTCCATTCCTTGGCCTCTGTTAAAAGAAAATCCTGGGTTAGACTTATGGAGACCCAGAGATATGTGGAATAGGGCCACCTCATAGGCAAATAAGTAAATCACCCACACTATGTATGTATGAATAAGCCTACTGAAGCCCAGCGGAGATGAGAAGGAAACCTGTGCATAATAAGATGGAAAAAAATGAGCTATTTAATATCAGTAGAGTTATCTAATGAGCACCACAAATGTATAAGCGTTGCTTTATGTCACTTGGCGTCTCCTGATTGTTACTCAGCATTACTGTGGCACTAAATAACTGATATTCTTACTCAATAAGTATATATATTTGAATTTTCAGTTTACACATGTTTTTTGACTTTCTAAATAGAGCCAAGGGAGCTGAAGGTCAAAAAGTTTCCTTCTTGATATTTAACATCTCATCATATTGTAATCATCTTTGCTCCATGCCCTGGTGAATTTTCTGCAAAATCAACAACTTTCAAATTTTGTTTGTTTGCATTAGATTTAAGTCTTTTAAAGTTCTTTTTGTAGTTTAATTCTTGGCCCTTTAATATTGTACACTTTTGAATATATAGTTGTCAATTAAAAAAGAAATATCCTTATATTTATGTCTATAAAATAACAAACAACAGAAATTGACAAATTGCTTTTAAAATTATTTAAGTAAGCTAGGCATAGTGATTCACCCTTCTAATTGCATCTATTTAGGAGGGTGAGGCAGGAGAATTGCAAATAAAAAATAAAATGTGCTGAGAATGTGGCTCAGTTGTGGCCTTGAATTGAATCCCCAATGCAGAACAAAATTATTAAACTCAACTCCTTTATAACTGAAGATGGATTGGTTTAGGGAAAGTATTATACCTGCACATGTTGTCTGTGTACTATTTATCTATCACCTATAGATTATCCCCTGTATACATATGTATAAATGCACTTACACAAAAATAATTAAAATTTTATATTGAACTTTTACAATTTTATTTTCCAAAAATTGCTCACTTTCATCATTTTAGATTATTTTATATAGATCTTTCAACCAACAGAGAAAATTGATGTTTGCAAAGGGAGTCTAACATTACATTTTCTTTTTTTCCTCCTTTTAATTCCAATGGGCAATCTTGACATTACATTAACATAGAGTTTTGCATTTAATATGCAATAAAGTAAGTTGGTAAGCATTAAATTGTGACAGTGATAAGCTTTTAATGTACTTAAATATGGCAAAACAAATCAGCATTTGGTTCTTAATTGATTTTGATTCTATTGTTTAGACAATCTCATTGGATTACGTGTTCATTATGGAAAAGAAAGCAAAAGCCAAGCAAACAAACCAGCCTTCCAGCATGTTCAGTCTTCATGTCGCTGACGTGCAACCTTCAGTGTGTTAAAAGGAACTAGTTTTACATCATCGACGCTAATATATATATTTCTTTTAGAAGCTGCCTATTTATCCTTAAATGTAGAAATAATTTTCAAAAATTCTAATTATAAAATCAGATGTCCCAGTGTTTCCAAAATTATGATTCAAAGAAACATAGCTCAGTACACTAAGGTGATATTTACAACACATTTGTTAACTGTTCAAGTGTTGAATAGTTTAATATTTTCCCTCCTGTGTGCATTATAATCTAAAACAAGTGTAAATATCAAGCAAAAATGAAAATTCTGAGATATCTAGGCTCAAAAAAATGTTCAATTTTCTTGAGCCTAAGGATACTTGGAGAGAAACTATTTTTATTCTAAATAGAAATATATTTTTCTGAAAAGCTAGGAATAGGATCAATGAATACTGTTTGACTACTCTGGTATTAGTGGTTCTCAGAGTTATGTAAGGTAGTATCCTATTAGGGCAAAATAAAATTATTTAAAAAATTAAAAAATTACCTGAGTCATTTTATAAGTTATGACAATTATGCTACACAAACAAGTTGGTTGGTTAAGTCAGTTTTCCTAGAGAAGATCCTAAGTCGGGGTTTCCTGTGGAAATTATATTTTTGAAGGAGTTTTCTCAGAAGACAACTATGAGGAAGTGACAGAAACCAAATAGGGTAGATTAACCGGCAAATGAATGCTGTGATTTTACAGAAGACTAGACTAGCTTGATCCCATGTGGAGCTCTAGAGATTCTGAATAGCACCTCAGAGTTGACCCATTGAGACAAGTACAGTGATGTACCCCTGTACCGGCACATCATTGGCTGAGGTCCATGTCCCCAACACTGACCTTCCACCCTCTGAGTGGGTAGGAGTTTCCATGACTGCAAACACAAAGGTGTTTCTGGGAGATGTATCACCTCTTGGCCTGGGACAGTTATCTGGGGAAGGTAGTAGCTGTGACTCATAGTAGCCCAATCTCATAGCATCTGTGGGAGGGGTACCCTGACAAGCATGCGGTTCTGAGAAGAGCATTAGCTGTCTAAGACAGCTGTAACAATGGTTTGAACACTTGGTAAAATAAATTATTTTCTACATTTCCAATGTTCTTTTCATCTACTTCTCATATTTATTACTGCTTGAAATACTGACCTATGTTTATTATTATTATTCTAAACTAGTTCTAATGCTGTTTTTTAAAAAGGGCTTTACATCTTGAGATCACTGTGTCATGTTTTGGAATATTCATTTGAGCACAATACTTATTGACTCATTAATCATCTGACATAGTTTAATTAAAGATAAATTTGAACTTTACTAATGTCATTCCTTAATTTAATAGGCACATATACTTAGAGAATCCTCAGTGGTTACGAAGAAAACATTTTTTATTAATCAACTTTGTCTATAAGCCCAGAAGCTCCCTGAGAAATGAAACTTAGAATAAGTGCAAAGATTTCTATCAAAGAAGATGCAAAAAAAGCTGCATTTGTTAGGAAAACTGGCGTATTATATGACATAGCTTTTCAAAAAATCTTTATATAGCAAACCAATCATTTAAAAACTACAGTGAATGGATAGCCTCATTGAATTTTAATGGAAATATCCTATTTTTTGAAAAACTTTTTTTATTTTTGTGTTGTAATTTATGTTTTTTTAAAGAAAGTTTAGAAACAGCATTTTATTCTTTTGTGATCAGGGAAAGTCGGCAAAAGTGACTTTTATTTGGACAGATTTATTGCTTAATTTTTTTTCTTTGGAGTTATTTGGAAACCTTGAAAGTATCAAAGTGGAATCAATTTCCCTACATTTAATTAAAGGGATATGTGAAAACATTTATTGGACTGACGATTTCCAAATTCATGACGTCAACACTAGGAATTCAGCCCATTGCAACTTTTCCTAAGAAAACTTTAGAATAAAGATTTGCATTCATCACTTGTCATCATGTTTTCTTCATCCCTTCCTTCATCATGTGTTAATTTGAAAAAGAAAAGCCTCAGCTACAAATAAGGGGAAATAATGGTATTTAATGGAATATTACACAATTTCCTGAGGAATTCAGATTATGATATAATACTGTATGTATAAAAAATGAGGTAACATTACAAGCAAGTATCTTTCTAGAGTGTTGTATGTCATGGTAACCCAAATCCTTTATGTCAAATTCTGGTGTCACTAAAAAAATAGAAAAGAACTGCCATGCTGCTGGTGGTGAAGTCAGTGTTTGCCCCAGTCCGTACTCCGTAGCGTCAGTGTCAGCTGTGGGTACAGTGGACAGTGCTGGTGGTCACTGCTTCCCACCTGGCCCAGTGGGTTGATAAAGGGAGGAGAGGCTTCATGGAGGCTGCTAAGATGGGTTTTGTGGATGTTTCATCCATTTCATTTTTTTGTGGTTGGGAATCTCATTGCTTTTGAAAATAATGCAGTGTCATTATTATTCCATACACATGTTTTATACCCAAGCAACCATTTAGGGATTTGAAACTTATGCTCTGCTACATTTATTTTGCTTGTTGTGCATTTACGCTCAGCTCCAAGTACCATGAGGAGATATTTTCTAGTCACATTTCAGTTGTAGTGAAAGGGCTTTGGGAATATAATGCCAAAGAAAATTACCAGCATTGGGTATACAATAATTCATCGTGTAATGCTTTTGTCATCTACCAGGTATGGCTGAGTTTTGTGAGCATGTAATAAACTGCATGAAGTTTCAGAGATATAACGTAGACTTAACTTTTCAAAAACTTGTGATATCATAAATGTAAACTTTAACTGTGGTAAAATAAAATGAGAGTTTTTTTCTGATATTTTATCTGTTTGGCTACCTGGAAATGTGTTTTTTTAGCAATACTCATATAAGTGAACTTGAAGTAAAATATGAATCAAGACCTTTAGAAATGCTATTTGTACTCCATTACCTAGGAATTCCTTATTTTACACTGTTAGCTCAAAACTGTAGACTTTTTAGGAAAAAGGCTTAGGCTTTTATTTCTTTGCCCGTACTGTCATATCTAGCATGCCATTTCCTATGTTCACACCAACTTTATTTGAAAAGATTTTGAGAGAGATTGGAATATTGGGACATGTGTTGGGGTCAAAGTCAGAGTCAAAAGGTCCTAAAACTCTTGTTAAAGTTGATGGAAGATAAACTCTACTACAGCTGTAATAATGATCCCCAAACACCTTCTACTACAGTAGCCTCTGGTGGCGGACAAAGGCTGTGGCATTTTTTATCAAATCGTATTAGTAATGGTGTGCTATCTTTCAGACTTTTAACTAATATATGAATGTAAAAATAAAATACATCAAAGAAAATGTTAGAAACTATGTATATTATAGTTAGCAGTTCTTTCCAAAAGAAAGCTTGATTAGATTTGCAGAAGAGATTGGTAATTTTCACAACATCTGTCAAGTAAATTATAAGCTATAACTCATGAACTTATTTTTCCTTTTGAGGTTAGCACACTATTTTGTTGATCAACTTTTGACATTTTAGTATTGTATAGTTTCATGGTAGCAAGACAGAAAAGTAACTAATATTTTAATTCTTATATAACAACTCTCTTAGATGAAACAAATCATAATGTATTTGTTTTCAAACAAATGTTTTAGACAATTTCTTCTGAGACGTGAGAGTATATTCTACATCTCCAAAAATTTTTCTAAAGTCAATAATTTAACAGTATGAGAATCCAAGTTTTTGTTAATGTAAGTTGGTTGGTCTAGCAATAGTTTCTAAAATACTTCCTCTATTGAAGTAATTTGATCTTCAACATGTTAACATTTTTGTATATTAGGTTTTAAAAGACTTTAACTATCATAATATTAACCCATTTGAATGATAAACTTTAAAAGACAGCAGACATTCTGATTTAAAAAAAAATGCTATTCTGATTATGTTGGTGATGTCATTAGAGTTTGACTTGAAACTTATGAATGTGTAATTTTGTGATTGGGTCAGTGTAATGTTAGCCAAAGCATTTTTGGAAGTAGAAAAGATTGCGTTCATCTTCAATGATACCTGGCAAAGGAATTGTACCAAAGTAACATGATGGCACTCATGTTCTGGCTATGAGTTATTCAGAATCTCCCTGGTAGTTCTGGGTGTGTTCATGGTTTTTTACCCTCAGCTGAACATTCAGGACTGTGTACTCTAGAGACCAAGTGTTTAGCTATTCAAAAACTCCAGGGTTTTACTTCCTCAGAAGTGTTTTATGCACTCTGTATTTTGAAATCAGGTATTGGGCGCAGATATTCTGTTAACTTTCCATTTAGAAATAATTATAGATTCACAAGAAGTGGCAAAAATTGTATAGGGAGGTCCTATTACTGTGCATCCAATTTCCTCCAGTAAGATCTTGCATGCCTATGGTATAATATCAAAACCAGTAAATTAATATTGACACAGTTTACAGGCATTATTCATATTTCATAAGTTTGATACACCTATTTTGTATGTGTGTATGTAGTTCTATGTAATTTTGTCACTAGTATAAATCTATGTAGACACCATGACAATAAACATATAGAACTTTCTCACCACTACAAAGGTCTCTCATGATACTTCACAGGCACATCCATCCCTCTCTGCTCTATTCTTAATGCTTAGTAATCATGAAGCCATTCTACTTATCCATAATTTTCTATTTCAAGAATTATGTAAGTGGAATTATGAGTATATAATTTTGAGTTTTTTTCATTCACGATTCCCTTAAGAACAATTAAAGTGATGGCTAGAATTTCTTTCTTTTTCTTTTTTCTTTTCTTTTCTTTTTTTGTGTGTTGGTGAGTACAGAATCAAGGAGTATGCTACCATTGAGCTATATCCCCAGTTCTTTATTTTGAGAAAATATCTTGCTAAGTGGACCAGGTTGGCCTCGAACTTGTGAGCCTCATGACTCTGTATATAAACCACCATGCCTGGTCAAGTTTATTTTTTACTGCAGAATAGCAATCTATGGTACATATGACCACAGTTTGTTTAGTAATTAATTGCAGAATATCTGTGTGGTTTCCAGTTTTTGACTTACAGAAATAAAGTCGTTATGAGATTTGCATACAAGTTGTTCCATGAATATAAACTTCCTCCTTAATGACATAAATACACAGATACAAATGCTAGATTATGCAGTAAGTATATGTTTGGTTCTAGAAAACTTCCAACTGTTTTCAGATTTCTGGTACTTTTTTTACATTTACACTACCAGGGTACTGAGTAATTTAGTTTCTCTACAAATTCACTTGCACTTGGTGTTTTGCTCTTTTTTAATTTTAGCCTTCTAATAGGCATGTAATGACAGTTCATCGCAGTTTAAATTTGTACTTCCTTATGATATTGAACTTCTTTTCATGTGCTTATTTGTATGGAATCTTTGATGAAACATTTCTTCTTTGTATTTAGTCTATTTTCTTATTGAATTGTTGAAATTGCTTTAGATGTTGAGTTTTTAAAGTTCTTTACATATTCTGGATACAGGCCCTTTGTCAAATAGCTCTTTCTCTGTAACTTATCAATGTATCCTTTAGACAGGAGCCTTTGCAGGACACTCTTTTGAATTTGATAAACTCTAGTTTATCTATTTTTTATGAGTACACTTTTCATATCAAGTCTAAGAATATTGTCTGCCTTTAATTTCTGAAGTTTTCCCTGTCAAAGTTTTTAGTTTTGTATTTTTCATTTAAATTCATGATCCATTCTGTGCATATTTGTTTTCAAATGGAATTTTTCTTTGCAGCCTAGTCTGGCCTCAAACATATGATTTTGCTGTCTCAGCAACTTGAGTAGCTGAGATTACTGGTGTGCACCACCATGCCTGGGTTGTGTTTATTATTTTTTATACTTATATAAGGTTTAGAACAAGATTCTACTTTTTAAAAAAATATGAATTTCAATTTATCCAGAACCATTTGCTGAAAAACTGTACTTCCTCCATGTAATTGTCTTGCAGTTTTGTAAAAACTCTGTTGAGCGTATCTGTGCAGAATTATTGGTAGGTCTTCTATTCTGCATAGTGATTTATTCTTTTATGAATACCTCGTAGTCTTGAATACTACTGCTCTATAGTCATCCTGAAGCTTAGTAAATTCTTCTTCTTGTAAACTGTGTTACTTGTGATATGTCAACTTGACTGGACTACAAAATGCCTAGTGCATTAGTAATGCACACTTCTGGATGCATCTGTGGGATGTTTCTAGAGATGACTGTCATGTAGGCCAGCAAACTAAGGGATAAACCCACCTCATTGAGGGTGGAAACTTCTTGTAGTCTTGTAGCCTGGATAGAATGAGAGGGAAAGAAGGAAGAAATTGGTTGGTATTAAAAAGTTCCATCCTGCTTGAGCAAATGGACTACTGCCACAACTTTTCTTTTCAGCATTTTAGTGCAGACTCATACCAGTGACTCTCCAAGGATCTTCTAGTCCTTGAGAATAGGACTGGCATTCCATTCTTAGTCCTTGTTCTGTAGATTTCAGCTTCTTGGACTAAACAGCTCCTGGATCCTTTTGCTTTTCAGAGTGCAGAAGGCCTTTGTAGACTTTGATACCTCTGATCCTGTAATCTTACCCAGCATGATTAAGTACATACATTTTCAATTGATTCTGTTTCTGTACTGTATCAGTTAGGGTTTACTAGAGGAAACAGAAATTACAAAGATATACAAAGGTATAGAAATTACAGGATAGGCTTACGATGGTCAGCCACAGAGTCGGATGAGGAAGCGTGCGGAAGTTGTTTGCACACTGGAGGCCGAAGGACTCTATCCAAGGTCTGGGGTTCACACCAGTGTTCTGTGCAAGTCTGCACCAGCAGGCTGATGGGTCTGCGACGGAGAGCCGAAAGGTCTTTGCTGGAGGGCTGAAGAATCTACGCCGGAAAGCAGAACAGTCTATGCTGGAGCCGAAGAGTCTACGCTGGGAAGTAGAACAGTCTACGCTGGAGCTGAAGAGTCTTCGCTGGAAAGCAGAACAGTCTACGCTGGAAGCCAGGAGACGATGTCCAAACCAAAGGCAAAGACTGGAGCTTCTCCAAGGAATGGAATGAATTGTCCTTCCTCCTTCTCTTTATACCATCTTGGTGATGACCCACTGTAGGGCGGGTCTTCTACACCCTAGGGTGTAGAATTCCTAAGCTCTTTTAGTTAGGCCTCTAAATGTTTCAAGTTGACATAATCACTCAACCACTACATGTACTCTAATCAATACTGATATTTTAAGTAATTTGCCCCTTCATATATATTTTAAAATATGTTTTTCTTTATCTGCAAAACATTTTGTATGATTTAAAAGGAGTTGTACTCAATCTACAGATCAATTTTTGGAAGACTTTTCCAGTCCATGAACACAGTATGTCTCTCTGTGTCAGTTCTTTTTAAACAATATTTTGTATTTAGCACATACATTCTTTGAATGCTTCGTGTCGTACCTACGCACTTTATTTTTTGAAGTGAATATAAATAATACTGTTTTTCAGAACTCAGTTTTCTTATGTTTGTTGCCAGTATATAGAAATGGGATTGATATTTTTATCTTGATTTTATCTTCTGTAACCTTGCTGAATTAGTCATATAGTTCTAGAAATCAATTTTGTAGGTTCCTTGGGATAGTCTACAAAGAAATAATGCCATCCACAAACAGAAAAGGTTTAGTTTGGAGCTAATATTCTTAGTGATGTTTACTTTTATGGCAAATATTTGTTCATTTGAAAATTATTTTTACAGTATGTGTGATATTCTATAACTTTGAACGCATTAACGATTTCCTAAAACAACTTGTAAGTCAGTGGTTCTTAGAGTGTGGTCGGGCATTCTCAGGAGTCCTTGAGACACTTTCATAGTTCATAGATCAGAACTTTGTGTAAAACTGTACTAACACTGGCCACTTACATTCTTATTTTCTCATAAACACAATGATATTTTCAAGAGGCTGCCTCATAGCTGGTATTGT
>RJWM01030980.1:0-22910 GCA_004363535.1 Dasyprocta punctata
GCAACCTCTGCGCATCCTGCAGTGCACAGAGCACCTCCCAAGCCTCAGCTGCAAAAGCCCTGCACTCCTCCCTGCTTAATATTTAGCTTAAACTTTACACACCCTGTTTAAACATTTCAGCACCTTCTCCTCCATTCCAGATCTCACCAAAATAAAAATATTTTGGTACTGCAAATAAAAGCAAATATTTGATACCACTTGGCATTTTTCAGTGCATTAATTAGCAATTTGCTGGATAAATATTACTATGTAAACCAACAACCACTTCCCAATAATTAAAAACCAAGCCCGATGTTATGAGAAAAGCCTCTGGTGTGTGCTCTGAGCTCTGGGAAATGCTGTCTCGCAGCTGTGACTGCAGTGACAGGGTGCAGGGGTCTCAGCTTTGGCTTTGGAGTGAGGGTGGGAGCTGGAGGTGCTGGAAATGGAATGGTGGGGGTGATGGGCACCTTTTATGGGGCCTGGGCCTCTCAGGACCCTATAGATCAGTGGGGAAAGTATGAGAAACACGTCTGGCCAAGGCTTTGTGGTTGGAATGAGAGCCAGTCTATATCTGTAGTCACATGTATTGGTAACCTGAGACTCAGTCCCTCACTTGCTGTGTGACCTTGAAGAAGGCACTTGTTTCTTGAGCCTCAGGTCCTTTGTCTGGCAAGTGGGTATAAAAATCTCAGCTCGCAGGACGGTTTGGAGGATGACAGGATGAAATGCATGGGCTTAGCACACAGGACACACTCAGCAAGTGCCAGTTGCTGGTTGTTGCTCTGGGTGGTTTGCTCTGGGTCTGACTTCTGCCCCTGTGTCTCTTACCTTTAGGCTCATCCCCAGTACTGCTTAGTCAAGCAAGGTGGGGGACCAAATCATGGCCCACCACCTCTGTGTTCAGCCTGTCTTCAAAATATCCTCATGATCTCTGAAACCAAATTCTACTGGTCAAGTGTAAGTCCTCCCCAGTCCCCAGCTTGGCTGGGGTGGGGGGAGGGAGAGCAGGGCAGTTCAGCTGGTGGGGTACTGTGTGGCCAGGCTGCAAGAGAAAGATCCTGTCCCCACCGCTGTGATCTCGAGCCTGGGGGATCTTGATACTTGGGGTGGGTGAGGCCTGTGGCTCAGGAAGAGTGGCCTGAGGACGCTGTGAAAGACTCTGAGCTGAACCTTTTTGGTTAGCTTCTTCCCCCCTCCTCTTTGTCCTCTGAAATGACACAGGGCTATAAAAATAGGGGATCATGAAAGATGCACACCACCAGGAACATGGAGGTGACAGTGAAATTTCTTTTGCAACACTGGAGGAGGCTGGCTGGAGAAGGGGCTGGGCGTTTGTGTAAGGCACTGTGCGAGAGGTAGGAGCTACTCTGGAGTCACCAAGCTTCTAGTGATTTCATAGCTACTGTGTGCCAGTCCCTGGGTTGAGAAAGTCACACCCACCATCTAGTAGTGAACCACACATCCTCCAGGATAAAGGTAGGGGGGTGTCACTGAACCATATCTTAGTTACTTTCTTGTTGCTGAGACACTATACTGGACACTTGAAAGTTAAAGGAGGAAGGGTTTATTTCGGCTTACGTTTTGCAGAAGTTTTGGTCTATGGTTATCTGACTCCTAGGCAGGATGGTGTGGAACAGGGACATGGCACAGGAAGAATATGGCAGACAGGAAGTAGAGAGAGCCAAGGGAGGAGGCAGGAAGGGAGATATAACCTTCTGGTTACACCCACTGTGACTCACCTCTTCTGGCCAGGCCCCTCTCCTAACACCAAGTCAGCCGTAATGCTGTTGTAAGCCAGTCACCCTCACCTATGTTCCCATGAGGATTTAGTGGGACATCTAAACGTAAACCATAGCAACCTTACCTTGCACTAGAGAGGGGAGGCCCAGAGAGTCCATCATTCATAGCTACTGCACTAGTAAAAGGCTGAGCTGGAATCTGAAGCCAAGACCATCTAATTCTAGAGCCCATGGTCATTACTGCCAGGCTTGGTGAGCTCCCTAAGCATAAAGAGATCCAGCAGAAGTCAGTAAGTCATCTACGCACAGGTTGACTGAGCCTAAAGGTGAGTGGGTTGCAGGGCAGGAAGTGGAACCAGTTTCTAGAAGTGCCTTATGCAGCAAGCTAAGGTGCCAGCTTAGAGGTTTCAGTGGAGGCTGGCCCATAGGGTGGCGTGCAGCCTCAGTGGGTGCTGGAGTGACCAGCCAGCCATATAGGGAGGGCCATACCCTAGCCAACTGAGTGCTTCACCCCAGCTTCAGAAATGAGGGCCCCAGAAAACACAAGAGAATTAAATTTAAAACTACTATAAACTGTAGAAAGATGCTGAGGATTTAGCTCAATGGCCTAAGCGCCTGCCTGGCAGGCGCAAGGTTGTGAGTTTGATCCCCGGTACAAAAAAACAAAACAAAACAACATCAACATAAAAAAAAAAAAAACCCAGCAGGAAGATTCAACAATGTACTGGGGTGTAAACCAGTTCTGTATATAAAAACAAGAAGTTAAAGTCTAATGGAAGATAATAACTTTTGCAATAGCCAAAAAATTCAGGAATAAATTTATTAGGAGATTTGCATGAGCTGTGGCTGGCTAAAGTGCCATTTTCCCACCAATAAAGACTTACTAAGTGATGACTCCTTCATGCTTCCCCAGACTTACTTTCTTAATGGCACTTATCACTGTTGGAAAATCTTTTTAATTCATTTACTTATTTTCTTGCTCAACAGGTGTCAAATCCAATGTAAGCACTGTAAGCAGAGGAGCCTTACCTCCCCAGAAGGAAAACCATGTCTAGCACATAGTGTGTATTCTATATGTAATACAGAGTGAATGAATAGCAGTCATAAAGAGGACAGTGGTGGTGGTGATGGTGGCAGGGAGAGGTGACAGTGGAGGTGACAGTGATGCTGAGGAGGAGGAAGAGGATGGCCTTGTTTCCCCAGGTGTCCTTGATTGGGCTGCTGGTGGCCCTTCTGTCTCTGCATTGCCTGCTGCTCTTTGTGCCACCACTGGTACTGTCACGTGCATGTCCCAGTATTCCCACTCCTCTTAGATAATAAAATCCAGAAACATGGGTCCTTCACCTGAGCTCTCCTGCTCCCCTCATCTGGATCTGGAAGATTAGAACATGATTCTCATCTCAGCCCCCAAAGATGGACAAATGCCCACTGGGACAGTGAGCAAATGGAGAAAAAGCCACTGACCACATGAAAAGATGCAGCGGTGGATCCAAAGGAGTGGATACAACTGTTCCCCTTTGATAATTTCCTATCAGAATTAGTAGAAATCTTTAGAACACTCTCTCATTTTTGTGCCCAGTGTGATTCCAGGGGACACCGTATATCTGAAAAAGGTAGACCATGAGACCGGAGAAGACTGGTTTCAGCTGAAAAGTGTAACAGCTGCATTTTGAAGGCAGTAGATGCAGGAAATAGCAGATGGAATATTGTGGAAAAATAGAATGGAGTCTTTTAAAAAGTGGGTCTCAAAAAATCTTAAAACTCATAAGCTAGGAATAAAGAAATGAATGTAATTATTGAAGGAAGATTCAGTAAATAAACAATAGTAGGTGGAATAATAAAATAAAATTACCCTTTTAATATTAGGTGAAGTTAAGGGAGAGACCTAGAACCAGGTGAAATTTTTGGATTTCAAGGATTAAGAGAGGAAGGTCCTGTAAGTATCCAGGAAGGAAAAAAGTTGTAATAGATTTGTTACAGAATAGACATAGTTATATTGGTTTTAATTAGAGGATAGATTGGTTGTAGACTAGTATTACAGAATAGCATAAAATTAGTTGTTATAGAATTACTTTAGTTATAGAACAGATTTAGCTATGTGTGCAGAGGGGGTCTAAAATAACAATATCTAAAACAATAGAAAAAAATTTCATATAATACAAAACTACGTGGTTCAAAATTTATGTGGTTCAAGGTTTGCATACAAACTGTGACCCATGAGTTTTTCCAGTGCTCTAAAAGCACAGGTTCCTTCCCTTTGTTGCCCTGCCATTCTTAGTGTATTACTTTTAAAGATCCTTGGAGTTCTAACCAAAGAAAGGCATGTGCCCTCCCCACTTCAAATTACCACCCAGAGATTCCCTATATCAACCTTTACATCCCATTGGCCAGAGCTTAGTCACATGACTACCACTAACTGCAAGGGAAGCTGGGAAATGGTCTTTACTCTGAGAAGCCATATGCCCAGTTAAAATTAAGTTCTGTTGGTATGCAAGAGATGATAACTCTTAGGGAACTCTTACTTCAATACATTAGGACTTGAAATTAAAGGTGAAATGAGAAGAAAAGGGAAAAAAGCAAAAACAAAACAAAAATAATCCTTCTCTACCACCTAGAAATTTCTTAAATTCTGAAACAGTTGTACTTGGGTTAAAAAAAAAAAAAAGAAAATTTAAGAAAAAATTGCAGAAAATCTACCAAATACAGTAAACTACATATTGCAAGTCATGGGAAATAGTTGAAGTAATCCTCAGAGAAAAAACCTTAGATTTTGATACCAATAAACAAGAAAGATTAAAACAAAAAAATTGAACATTTGACCTAAGAGGTTAGAAAAAGAACCAAACAAACCAAAGCAGAGCAGAAACAAGAAATTAGTAAAGACAAAAGAAGAAATTACGAGTTAATAAGCAAAAAACAGGAGTAATTACATGAGGAAAACAATAAAATCTATATATCAGAAGATAACCTAATTAAGAAAAAGGAGAAGAAAGTCTAAATATGCAAAATAAGAAATTATAAAAGAAAAATAACCATAGAATGAAGAGTAAGTAAAGAATCTCGAAACTGCTTAGGTAAACTTTATGTAAATACGTTAAAAAAAACCTAGGTGGAGATGACAATTTTTTCCAGTGTATACCAGACCCAGGAAATTCTATGAAGACTCTAATTAGCAGGCACTTCCTGTATCACATGTTCAGAATTTTAAGAGGGTTTGTATGTATGTGAGGGCATTGATGTCTTCTAATTATTTTACTAATGCAAGTACAGCACTGATACCCAAATGTAAGAAAGATTTGCATAAAATAGAAACTGTCACCAATATAAATAATACTAAATGAAACTTAAGTAAGCCATATCTAACAGCACATTTAACAAAAAATCCATCATGACTAAATGAGGTTTATTTCATGAACGTTCAAATTATTCATTAAGGGAAGTACTAATACAATTAATTGTAGCAATAGATTTAGGGAGGAAACATATCATTGTGCTCATAGATACGAAAATGTATTCAAAAGAAATTCAACCTTGGTTTTTGATAGAAACAGCTAATAAAGTAGGGTTCTTTCCTAAAACATCTATCTCAGCACAAAAGTCAGTGCCATGCTTCATGAGAAAGCCCTGTGAATAGTCTCGCTAAAAGCCGGAGCAAGTCAAGAATACCTGCTCACAGCCTAGCATTACACATCAAGTTGACAGCACTAGCCACAAAGAAAAAAAAATTAGAAATGGAAATTGAATAACACTATTTGCAGGTAGTATCATCGTACATCTAGAAAACACAAGAGAATCAGATTTAAAACTACTATAAGCAGCAGGAGGATTTAACAAGGTACTGGGGTGCAAATCAGTTCTGTATATAACAATAGCCAGTTAGAAAGTACAGTATCTTTCATAAGGGCAGAAAAATTCAGGAATAAATTGATCAGGAAATTTGCATGACCTGTAAGAAAAAACTGTGAAACTTCTGGAAGATCTAAAGAATATGTAAATATTTGGAAAACCAGGTTTCTTAAATAGATAGCAAATAAATACAAATGGAGAGGTCATGGTAACGTTATAAGTTTATCTTTGGTGATTATATAGCTGATATTTTTTGTCATAACAAGTAATACACATTGCTTCCAAATGGCCAAGAAACACTCAAAAAGAGGCATCATTGATATGGATTACAGTGTCTCCCAGAACTCTCACATACGTGGAAGGCGATTGAGTCACGGTGGTGCTATCCTCATCCGTGGATTAATTCACTGATGAATGTACAGTTGAATGTGCTGTCAGGGGGTGGGCCTGGTTCAAAGAGGCAGGAGGGGCATGTCACTGGGGTTGGACTTGAAAGGGACCGCGCCCTTCCCAGGTTCTCCCTTCTGTTTCCTGACTATCACGGTTAAACACCTTTACCTCCACTGTGTCCCTCTGCCATCCTATTTCTGCTTTGAAGCCAGCTGACTATAGACTGAAATTGTGAGCCAAAACAAACTCTCCTCCTTTAAATTGTAGGTGTTGGGTATCATGTTCCAGTGACAAGAAAGTGAATCAGAAAATCATTAGCAAAGCCACACAAAGAAGACCCAGAATATACCAAAAGGGAGAAGTTGTAGAAGCCACATTTTTCTGATCCTTAAGGTAAGGGAACTAGAAATTAATTACCAAGAGAATACAAGCATCTTCTCAAAAATGGAAAAGTAGTCTTCTAAGAAATTATTTTGTGAGCTAGGAACTGGGCTACAGATGTAGAATATTTACAAAATAAGACAGTGACAGAACTACACATTAACACAGGGTGCAGCTATTCCTGTACTCATGGATCAATTCACAGCTTCAATTGATTTTATTATTTAGGGAGCAAAAATGGAAATAAATGAGCTAAGCATCTAAGGCAAGACATTGAAAAAAAAGCAAAATAGAAAACAGAAGAAAGAAATTAATGAAGATAATAAATGAAGTTAATGATTTAGAAAATTTTAAAAGCAGGCATGATTTAAAAACTTATATGCTCCTTCTTTAGAAGCATCTATAGAAAGGACAGCTTTATGATAAAATGACTAAAAAAGAACATGAAAAATGTGAAAAAAGAAAGCAGTGAAACAAATGAGAAAGCAAACAAAACAATAGATGTGGGGATTTTAAAACTGTATGAGAATATTACACGAATAAATTTGAAGATTTCAAAATGAACAATTTTCTAGGGAAACATAAAGTAACAAAACAGAAAACACAAGTGTACAGATTACAACCAAGGTAGAAGTTTAGAATTCATTTAAAATCACTTGGCCTAATGGGATTTTCTGGGGGTATTCTTTTATTTATACCAAAGAGATGGGAAGCTTCTCAATTCATGTTATGGATCTACATGTGTTCCTTAGACAGTTTGGATGCTAATCCTGAGATAAAGTTCATCAAAACTTCTGCTGGGATTTTTTTTCCTTTTTCAGTTCTGGGGATAGAACTCAGGGATATGCATATGCTGTGCCACTGAGTTATAACCCCAGCTCTCTGCTGAGATTTTTATTGAGATTATACTGAATCTATATGTGCATTTAGGGACAGCCATATGATTCTGAGCCTTTCTAAGTTTGAAATGATATATCCTTTTATTTATGTAGAGCTTCACTCATTAGGGAAACTCAAATCAGAGTCACAGTAAGATATGAGTTCACACTCATTAGAATGGCTACTATCAAAAGAACAGAAAGCAATAAGCATTGACAAAGATGTGGAGAAACTGAAAACACTTGTACTCCATTGGTGATAATGTAAAATGGAGTAGCTGCTACAGAAAAGAGTATAGAGGGGGTCCTTCAAGCATGTACCAATGGAATTATCATATGATCCAGCAACCATTTCTGAGTATATATCCCAAAGAAATGAAAATGATATCTCAAAGATATACTTACAAACCCATAGTTCATAGCAGCACTATTTATCAGAGCCAGAGGTGGAAGCAATTCAAATATTCATTGAATAGATCAAAGGACAAACATTGTGTGGCATATACACACAATGGACTACTATTTAGCTTTAGAAATAAAGAAAACTCTGAAACATGCCACAACTGGGATGAACCTTGAGGATATTAAGTTAAGTGAAATAAACAAGAAATAAAACAGAAAATATTGTGTGATTGCATTTACATAAGGTATCAAAGTGGTCAAATTTATAGAAACAGAAGGTTGAATAATTCCTAGGGATTTTGAGAAGAGTAAGAGGAGAGTTAATGAGTGTAGAGCTTCAGTTTTGCAGAATGAAATAGCTCTGGAGATCTATTGCACAACAATGTGAACAAACTTACCATACTCAGAAATACCCATTTAGAGAGGGTTAGGATGGCTAATTTTATATTTTCAACACAATTAAACAATTTTTAATTACAAAACACAAACTGTTATTACTTGTGTTAGGTCTTCGTCACTGTGACCAAATACCTGAGAAAAACAATGTAAAGGAAGAGTTTATTTTTGTTCAGCTTAAGAGGGTTCAATTCATGATCAGCCAGCTCCATAGCCTTTAGGCCTGTGGCAAGCCAGAAATATCGTGGCAAAAGGGTGTGGCATGGAAGATGTTCACCCCATGGCAGCCATGAAGCAGTGAGACAGTCAGAAAGAGAGGAAGGGGCTGGGGATGTTGCTTTGAAATAAGATGTTATGGTTTGCATTTGGATGTCCCCCACAAAGCCTCATGCGGTCATGGAGGCAGCTGAATCTAGCATTTGTGATTGGTTCATTGTCTAGTGCTGGAATTGGCTGTGTGAGTGCTGCACCCGCCCACGACTGGATAGCCAGCATACAATATAAGGGAGGGAAGGAGGCATGTTTTCCTTTTTTGACCTCTTTGCTCTAATGTTGCTTGTGGCTGCTACTTGAAGTGTTGCCCTAGTGCCACAACACCCTGCCTTGGAGCCAGCTGATGATGGACTGAAACCTCCACAACCCGTGAGCTAAATAAACCTTTCTTTCCTTCATTTTGGGCCTCAAGTATTTTGTCTCAGTAAGGAGATAAAAGTAACCAACACGTAAGACATCTGCATTTTTCTTGCTCTTGGTTTCATACTGAAACATTGACTCTTCTTGGGTCTCAGACTTGCTGGCATTTCTACCAGAGCTGCATCATTGGCTGTCATTCTCAAGCCTTTGGACCCAGAATGGAACTGCTGGCTCTCCTGGATGTCCAATTTGATGACTGCAGACACTGGGACTTGTCAGCCTCCATAACCATATTATATGATCCAATTCCTTATAATTTTTCTCTCTAGATATAGATAGGCCTTATTTGTTCTGTTTCTCTAAAGAACTTGTACTCTTATGAAAGGATTATATGTTCATTGAATGTTTGGTAGAAGTTGACTATTATCATCTGGGTCCAGTGATTTTCTTTTGGGGTGGTGGAGAGATAGATTTGACAGTAATACATTTCTTCCTTCTCCTCCTCTTCCTCTTCTTCTTCTTTTTTTTCCTCCTCCTCCTCCTCTTCTTCTCCTCCTGCTCCTTCTCCTGTTCCTCCTCCTCCTCCTTCTCCTTCTCCTTCTTCTTTGTCTTCTTCTCCATTGTCTTCATTTTTAGTGGTGCTGGGGCCAGTGTGAAGTACTAGGTTGAACCCAAATCTAATGCTTCACAATGAGTTCTATCACCCACACTTTTTAATCTTGAGGCAGAGTCTTGCTAGTTTGACCAGACTAATCTCAAATTTACGATTTCTTCTGTCTCAACCCCCAAGTACCTGGGATTACAGGCAAGAATCACCATGCCTGACAGGGATTGTAGATCTTCTCAGTTTCTAATTCTTCCTGAGACATCAGGAAATTGGACATTTTGGGCTAGATTTTCAGTTTCACTGGTACAAAGTTGTTTAAATTTGTTTTTGTTTTTGTTTTTTTGAGACAGAGTCACTATGTAACCCTATCAGGCCTCAAACTCATGGTGAGCCCCCTGCCTTAGTCTTCTAAGAGCTGATATTGCAGGTGTGTGCACCACACCTGGCTTCAAAATGTTCTTTTATGATGTTAAAAATTGCTATTTTCTATATATTTATTTCCTTTATTAATTCCTAAAACTATTTATTTATACCTTTTCTTAGGTTTCGTTGATTTTAACCATTGTTTATTTTTAAAATTTAACTATTTTCTTCTATTTACTGTTTCTTTCATTTTTTTCCTTTGGATTATTCTATTATTCGTTTTCTAATTTCTTGTTAGGTTTGCAGCTTGTTAGTATTCAATTTCTTTTCTTATCTACTATAAAGCTAAACCTTGCCCTCTGAGTAGTACTTGATATGTACTATTTGAATTATCTATAGCTATTCTTTCTTTGATCCATAAGCTATTTAAAAGTGTATTGTAACATAGAGTTTTACTGCTTATTTTTTGAAACATGCTTTTATTAGTGCCTGTTGATTTTACAAAATACTAGGTTTCAATGTGGTATTTTCCTTACATGTGTTTATTTTGATCATCGCTACCCTACCATCCCCCTCCTTTATACCTTTCCCCCTCCCTCTTATTCCCTTCCTCTTATCTAATAATTGTCTCTCTTTTATTTTCATGTCATCTCTTTTAGACTTCACATAATAGGGAAAATATGTGATACTTGTCTTTCTGGTTCTGATTTACTTTGCTTAGCATAATAATCTCTTGTTTTATCCATTTTCCTGCAAATGACAAATTGCACCTAAATAATATTCCCTTTTGTACACGTGCCATAGTTTCTTTATCCATTTTTCTGTTGATGGGCACATAGGCTGGTTCCATATCTTGGCTATTGTGAATTGTACCTCAATAAACACGGGTATGCAGGTATTCTTGTAGTATACTGATATTAATTCCTTTGGGTATATACCAAGGAGGGGTCTTGCTGGGTCATATGGTAGTTCTATTTTTAGTTTTCTGAGGAACCTTCATGCATTTATCATAGTGGCTGTACTAATTTACATTCCTAGCAGTAGTAAGTAGTGTAGAAGGCTTCCTCTACTTCCCCACTACCACTTATTGTTTTTGGTATTTTTGATGATAATCACTTTGATCAGTGAAATGAAATCTCATTACAGTTTTGGCTTTCATTTCCCTAATGGCTAAGGATCTGAAACATTTTTTCCTATACATATTGGCCATATATACTTCTTTTGAGAAGTGTCTGTTCAATTTATTTGTTGATTTTGCTATTATTTCCTGTACTATTGGAGTCCTATTCAGAAAGTCTTTACCTATGCTTATGGTTTCAAGGATTTCCCTTATGTTTTATTTTAGCAATTTCAAAGTTTCAGGTCTTATACCTAGGACTTTGATCCACTTTAAATTAACTTTTGTACAGTGTGAGAAAGATAAGGATCTAGTTTCAGTCTTCTACAAATGGACATCCAGTTTCCCAGCATCATTTATTAAACAGACCCCCTTTTGAGTGTTTTGTCAAGAATTGGATGGATGGGAAGTTTGTTTCTGTGCCCTTTATTCTATTCCACAGTTTATGTATCTATTTATCTGCTAATATCATGCTATTTTTGTTGCTACAGCTTTGTAATTTAACTTTAAATTGGGTATTATGAAGCTTCTAGTGGTCTTTCTTTCTTTCTTTCTTTTTGATTAAGATTGTTTTGCCTATTCTGGGTCTTTATGTTTCTGTATGAATTTAGGACTTTTTTTCTAGTTCTGTGAAGAATGTCATTGGAAATCTGATGAAGACTGCATTATTTTAACAATATTATTTCCACTCATCCATAAACATAGATCTTTTCCATCTTCTAGAGTCTTCAATTTTTTTTCAGTGCTCTGTAATTTTCACCATAGAGGTCTTTCACTGTGTTGTGTTGATTCTGTGACTTTTTGGAAACTATTGTGAATGGAATTATTTTCCTGATTTCTTTTTCAACTAGTTTATAATTGGTGTGTAGAAAAGCTATTGATTTTTAATGTTTTTTTACCCTGTTACCTTTTTATTCATGCAGATTCAATACCACTGTGGTCAGAAAGAATTATCTTTATGTTAATAAATTCTGAAATTTGTTGAGATTTCCTTTATCATTTTGTATCTGTCAATTTTTGCAAACATTTCTCATGTATGTGAAAAAAATGGGGTTTCTATTATTGTTGCAGGGTCTCAAATTTGTTCATTATATCAAAGTATGTTAATTGTCTTATTTGAATCTTCCATATCCTTACCAAATGTTTGTCCCCTTTATAAGTTACTCAAAGAATCTGTTTAAAATTTTCCACTATGATCGAAAATTTTCAACTTTTTAAATAATCTCATGATTTTTGTTTTATATATTTTGTGAGATGGGTTTTAGGTGTATATGTAGTAATAAAGTTGTTACATATTAGAGGTGAGGTATTCCTTTTAGCATTGTGTACTGATACTCTTTGTAGCTAATGATAACTTTTTCCTTAGAATCTACTTTACCCTGCTGTTAAGATAGTCATCCCAACCTTTATTTGGCTACTATTCACTTTGTGTAGTTTTTCTATCCTTTTACTTTCAATTTTTTAGTCCATACATTAATGGATTTTGAATTTAAAAGTCAGTCTGAACATCTGATTTTTAAGTGGACAGAGTTTAGTCCATTTACATTTATTGTAAGTCACTAGGCCTGTTTAACCTACTGTATTATTTTGTACTTTCTTGTTTACCATATTTTTAATGTACCTTTTTTTCTATCACCTTTTGGGTGGGTTGAATTTACATTTTATTTCCTTGATGTACTTTTTTTTTTTTTTTTTGGTATTGGGGGTGGAACTCACAACCTCACACTTGCCAGGCAGGCGTTTATGCCGCTGAGTGAAATCCCTTACATTCATTTTTTTTAAAAACTTAATTTTAGAATAGTTTTATGTTTAAAGAAAGATTATGATGTTAGAACAAAATTCTATCCATAATACTCTCAGTTTTCCCTATGACATCTTACATTAGTGTAGTTCATTTGTTCCAATCATTCAAACAGTACTAGCCTACTATTATTTCCTAAACTACATATTTTACTCATATTTCCTTTCATTTTACCTGATGTTCTTTTTCTGCTCCAGGGTCCTATTCAGGATACCACATCATATTTATGTTTGCTTTGGTTCCTCTTGACTGTGACTGTTTCTCAGATTTTCCTTGTTTTTGATGACAGTTTTGGGGAACATGGTCAGCTATTTTTTAGAGTATCCCTCATTTGGAATTCATATGGTTTGTTTTTCATGCTTAGCCTGGTGTTCAGGGTTTTGGGAGTATCCATAGATGTTAACAGGCCATTTTGGTGTGATAAGATGTTAAGGGCACATGTTACTTGCATGACCTCCCCCTTGATGTTGGCCCTGATCACCTGGTTGAGGCAATGTTTGTCAAACTTCTCCTTTGCAAAGTGACTCCTTTCTCTCCTTTCTCTCCTTTTCCATATTTTGCCTTTTGGAAGGAGCACAATATGTGCAGCCCATATTTAAGGTGTGGTGAGTTAAGCTTTTGCTCCTTGTCAGCAGATTATCTGCATAAATTATTTGGGATTCTTTTGCATGAAAGATTTCTCTCTTCTCCCCTATTTGTTTATCACTTATTTGCATAAGCAAAGACTCATGAATATTTTATACTTTGGTCATAATCCACTACTCCTTTATTTCATTGCTTGGATTGCTTTATTTTGGTCATGGGGAGCTTTTTGAGCTGGGCTCCATGTCCCTCAGATGTACTTTTGTCACGTATGTGCTTGCACACATGTGTGCATGGGTTCCAGCTCCTTCTGACTTTCTGGCATTACAAGATGTCCCTGACTTATTTTATGTATTTTCTCCTCTAGGGCTAAGATAGACCATTTTTCTAAGGAGCCCTTGTTTTTTTCATTAGAGAATGCTATATACTAGAAACTTACGTTTAAAATTTTGACATTTATGCTTGGTTAACAAATACTAAGGCAAATAATAAGAATGACCCTCCTCCTTCAAAATCTTATACATTTTAACTTTGAATAGCCTCTCTAGGCTTCCATGGCATGCTTGTGCAATATTTAAGTCTTGTCTTATTTTTTATACTTCTAAAGTCCACAATTATTATTGACCTTTACAGTCCACATCCTTTAAAAACTTTTTTTCTCCTTTTTTAATGTAGCTTGCATTTTGAATGACTGTCACAGGTGTGTGGGTTAAAAGCTGGGCCCCTGGGGTGATGCTACGGAGAGGTGGTAGAAACTTGAAGTGGTGGCCTACGGGAACATATTCAGGTCTTTGGGGCTTGGCCTTGGAGGTGATTGTGGGTCCCCAGGCCCACCCCTCTTCTTTCTCTTTGCTCTCTGACCAGTAGCTGAATGGTTTTGCTGCACTGCACGTTCCCATCATGTTGTGCTCCCTCAACTTAGGCCAAAAGCCATGGGGACAATTGATCATGCATCAACATCTCTAAAATCATCAAATAAGGCTTTCTTCTCTGTAAGTTAATGAGCACAGGTATTTTGTTACAGCAATGGAAAGTGGACCAACATACCATTGCTCTTGTGTCTCATGCTTTTTATATTCAATTTCATTCTACTTGAAGCATCTCCTCTAGTATTTCTTTCAGAAGTGGTCTGAAATCTTGTTTATTTCTCTCCTAATCTTGAGGACAGTTTAGTTGTACAGTAGGCCTTTTGCGTATGCAAATTCTATGTCCATGGATTTAACCAACTGCAGACTGAAAACATTTTTCAAAAAATTCTAGAAAGTTCCAAACAGCCAAGTGTGAATTTTGCCACACAGGCCACTGCATTGGATCCTCATGCTGTAGCCTCCCTCCATTTCACAAGTCCTCAGTTTCCCCATTGCCCCCCAACAATCCTCAGCATTGTTCTCTTTGCATCTTATTTAAGTACAGAGTAGTTAGGCCTAGGATGGTGGCATTGGACATGTGTAGCTATGTTTTCTTGCCATTGTTGCCTAAACAATACATCAACTATTTACATAGTATTTACATTGCCTTAAGTATTATAAGTAGCCTAGAGGTGAGTTAAGTATGCAGAATGATGGGTGCAGTTTATATGCAAACACTGGCTGTCAGTATTCACAGGGCCCCCTAGACCACTCCCCTGCAGATATGGAGGGACAACTGTTTAGGATTCTAAGGTGACAGTTATTTTCCTTCATCACTTTGAAAATATGATTATTCCATTGTCTTCTGGCTGCTGTTGTTGCCAGACATCTGCTGTCAGTCTCATTTCCATTTCCCATTGATCTTTCTCCTCCTCTGTCTTATTTTTCAAGTTCTTTACTTTTGCTTTAGTGGCCTACAATTTCATTATGTTGTGTCAAGATATGGATTTATTTTTATTTATGATCCTCATGACACATTGGGGTTGCGAATATTTCGAGATTTGTATTGTTGTTTTAAGTTGTGCCAAAAGGCGCCCATCATAAAATTTGCTACCTTCACCACTTGCGTGTGTGCACGTCCCTGGCACTCCCCCTTCATGTGCAGCCATCGCAGCCATCCATTTCCAGAATTCTTTATCTTGCAAAATTTTAACTCCGTCCCTATTAAACAGCTCCCCATCTCCTCCTCTCCCCAGTCTCTGAAAATTGTCACTTTCTTTCTGCCTCTATGAATTGGACGAGGTTCCTCTTGTGGATGAAGTCCCACAGGGCATCTATCCTTTTGGTGACTGGCTTATTTCACTGCACATGTCTTCAGGATTCAACCATTAGAGCCTGTATCTGAATTTTCTTTCTTTTTAAGGCTGAATAACTCTCCACTGTACACACATGCCGCAGTGTGTTTATCCTTCCCTCTGTGGGTGAAGACGAGGGTTGCTTCCATCTCTTGGCTATTGTGAATAATGATTTAGGAACATGAGCATGCAAGTATCTCTAGCTGTCTCAATTCTCCGATTACTGGATCATAGAATAATTCTATTTTTATTTTTTGAGGAACCCTGTATTTTTCCATAGCTGCAAAACTGTTCCACCAAAAAGATAGAGGATTCCAGTCCTCACATCCTTGGTTTTGTTTTGTTTTATTTTTTGTCATTTTGAAATGGTCTCACTATGTATGTAGTCCAGGCTAGCCTTGAACTCACTTTGTAGCCCAACCTCGCATTGAACTCATAGCACTCCTCCTGCCTCAGCCTCCCAAGTGCTGGGATTACAAGATCCATATCATTTCAATGCTTGTTATTTTGTATTTTCTGGTAATAGCCATCCTAACAGGTGTCAAGTGCTACCTCTTTGTGGTTTTGATTTGCATTTTCCTAATGCTTAGTGAATTGTGTACTTATTGGTATGCTGCATGTAAGTCAGCTCTGGATAATTCTTAGCCATTCTGTCCTTGAATGCTGTCACTCCTCTCTCTGTATTTCCTCTCTTCCCCTCCTGCACTAAAAGGCAGCATTTTCCCAACTCTACCCCCTCACTGTGAGCTCCAGCTCAGGCTGTCTGACTTCTCACCTAACCCACGGCCCAAGTCTCAGCTCCTGTGTCCATGCAAGCATGGATTCCTCTCCCTTCCCCTGGGTGGCCTCAGTGACTGCCCATGTACTTATCCCTCTGGTTTTCAGTTCTCGCTTTAAGTTTCGCCCCTGGAAATTTCCTCTACTTTTCTGTAAGCTCAAGTATTCCTTACAGTGTATGGAGCATTTGTGGGTGTTTGTGGCAGGGAGATTTTGGGGGTATCTGATCCACAATACTTCTAGAAGTAGGAGCCCTTCCAACTCATTTACAAAGCTAAATAAACCTGACAAAAGATAGCACCGAAAAGAAGGCTGCAGGCTAATCTCATTTACAAATATAGATGCAAACATCTTAAATAAAAGATTAGCAAATTGAATCTAGCAATATATTTAATGAATATCCCACAATGACCAGGTAGGGTATATTATTGGAAAGCAAGGACAGTTCTATTTTCGGAACTCTATTAATATAATTCATCATATTAATAGGCCAAAAGGGAAAAACCGGGGATGATAAAAAGGCATTTGATAACATTCAGCATCCATTTCATAGAAAAACCTCTCTTAGCAAAATAAAACAGAAAGATTCTTCTTTCCATAATAAAGGCTCACTGAAACATTTCACCTTTGAAGGGGCAGACGGTTCTGTCTGGGGACCTCCTGAAAGTAGAGAGAGTCCCCTCTGGTCCTTTGGGTCCAGAGAAACAGAAAAGGCTGTTACGTTGGACAAGCAACGGGCATGTGCTGAGTGTCTCCCAGCCTCAGTTTTCTCATCTGTGAAATGGAGCTAAGAGCCTCTCTGCCATGGGACATTGACCATGGAGCCCCTGCCCAGGGCAAGGGCTCAAGGAATATTGGTAGCTTGGTGCTTTTCTTCCCATCCATTTCTCTCATGTCCCAGTCTATGGGTCTCCTCTTCTTTTTCATATCTCTGTAACCCCAAACCTGGCCAGCTCAATCTCCTTACCCAAGCTAAATCTCCTGGGTGGCAGAATTTGGTGCCTCAGATTCCCGAGTTAGCATTAAAAGTCAGGAAGGAAGCCCCCTGGGGCCTGGCCTCAGCCAAGGTTGCTGCTCAGGCAAGAAACAGTTTAGTGACTCTGGACTCCAGGGGAGCTCTGGAGGTCAGGTGGTCCATCTGGGCCCCTGGCCCCATTGTGGGAGGTTTCTGCCTTCTGGCCCAACAAGGGGGGTGCCAGGGCGAAGAGCTGCCTCCTGGAAAGGACATGCATCTGGGCCTGCTGGGATGCCATCAGTTCTCCTTATTTCTGGGTTTCTCCCCCTGGGGCAGAGTTCAGGGTCATCACCCCACAGCTGTTAGATGAAGACCAAAGCCAGGCCTTGGCCCCAGCTTGGGTCCCTGCTGACGGGACCTTCCTTCTCTTCTATAAGCCCCTGAGTTTTGTTCACCACTCCCAAAGCTACCTCGCACCCCTCACTTCTACCCACCCTGTGCCCTGTATTAATGCTAGTCATGTGTTAACGGTGCCTTTTATTCTGTATAGCCCGACACTCTGAAGTCAAACACATCCCTTCCAAGTCTAACTCACTTGCTCCTTCCATGGAGACCACACTGGAGACTCAACATTTCCCCCTCGCCCCTCTGCCCTCTGCCACTGGTCCTGTGCCCTCTGTTCTTGGGGTAAGGACTACAATGATCTGTCTTCCCCTTGGACTCCTGTCCTCATCTCTTGGTCCCAGTGTGGCTAAATCATAATAAACCCTACTGAAAGCAGTGAGGACAGGCCTGGTTATGCTGAGGTAGTGAATGCTCCTCTGGGTCTCAGTAGGTTGGTGTGCAAAACTTGTCATTGGTCTTGGTGGCTCTCCAGGACAGTCTTCCAAATGGTGACCTGCTCCTGGAGCCACACCCTGCAGAACTTACCTGTCATCCTGGAGGCTGAGAAGGTGGAGGGGTTCGAGACCAGCACTTCAGCCCAGAAGCACAGCACACTATGGGGGAACCTGGCCAAGATCCCCACCTGCCTGTATGAGGGGTACAGTGAAGGATAAAATAAGAAACAGAGACAAATTTAGTAATGTGTGATGGGGCGGGGAGGCTGGGAGGTCAGTGCCTCAGGACAGGCAAAGACACAGTTACTCCACACCAGCCACTATTTACTGGGTGTGTACAATGCAATGGGTGTATGCAATGATAGGAGGGAATAGTGGAAAGTTCCAGGTTGTCAGAAGATTCAGAGGTCCAAGACACTGCAGGCAATGGATAATCCTGGGATAACTCAAGAGGGTAGAGAAGATCTTATGCTAAGAAAGATCTTAATCCGGAATGGTCTTTTCCATTTTAGTAGTCTTAGTTTAGTCTTAGTGGGTAGGAGAGGCTGGCCCAACCCAGGAGTTAATGGGAAGTCTCAAAAGGGTGATACCCTAATCCCAAACCTCCACTTATCCCTTTGGGAAGTACACATTTTAGCCATTGTGAATTTGAGGTCCCCAATAGCACACCACATGTGCTCGCAGTCCATTGGCACACAAATCACCCAGTGCCACCTAACCTCAAAGTGGCTGGGGGTGTGGCCCTCCATCCTGCTCAGGAGGGGGGGTGAATGGGAGATGGGTACACACCAGAAGTTCCTGTCACAGGTTCTCTTTGGTGTTGGGTCAAAAGCAGCACTGCCCAGGTTTGGGGGTGTGGGCTGTTTCCTTCCCTCCTCCCCTCCAGACTGCACTGGCTGGGAGAGGCTACGTCCTCTGCTCAGGGTGGGGGGACCTGCTAGGTGCTGGAGTAGGAAAGAGGCACAGCTAGAGGGAACCCCTTATTTTGTCTTTTGCCTGAGACAAAGTGGGCCAGTTTAAGGGTGCCATCAACTGGCACTTAAAAAACGTGAAAGGTTGAAACACAGCAAGAGAAAGAGGAAGGGAGGGAGGGAGACAGAGAGAGACAGAGGCAACCAACTCCAGTCCCAACCGGGCAGACACAAATAGTGACTTTTAATTATATAATCTGCTTTTGATGA
The DNA here is from genome assembly GCA_004363535.1 of Dasyprocta punctata. Classification (NCBI taxonomy): domain Eukaryota; kingdom Metazoa; phylum Chordata; class Mammalia; order Rodentia; family Dasyproctidae; genus Dasyprocta; species Dasyprocta punctata. Next base: position 19,073 of record RJWM01030980.1, read on the forward strand.
ATTTATTTCTGACAGTTTTATAGGTTGACGACAGAGTGCATTTTAGATGCAAAAAAACCCATTATTCATTCCAGACTCTTTGAGCATAAAAATTGTCAAATGATTTTAATACAGTTTTAAGTTTTATGTTTATTGTCAAGGAAAAAAAAAGTCCACAGCAATTACCAAGTCACATGCCCCTTAAATCTTTATGTTTCTGACAGCAAGAACAATAAAATATGTTTTTGCCCAAACCTTTTACCGTTCAGATTGACATGGCTTCAGCGACAGCTGCTTTTCTTCCATCGGAGAAGCGTTTATGGGAAAGGGAACTTAGAGCCACTTCCTCTGTAGGGGGCGGGAAGGGGGAGTCCCTGCTGCTCTGTAGAACAGAGACTCCTTGGTAGAAAGATCCAGACTCCAAGATCTGAGCCCAAAAAGGGGGAGTGGAGTGAAACCAGATCGGGCAGATCTGAATTTTTACACCATCTTTGGGATACCTCACTGATTTGTAGGAACCTGGTTGGGCATCCCCTGTCTGGTGAGAACCACTAACCATAGATTCCTACAACCAGAAAACCCCCAAGAAGACAGCTCACCTGTTGTGGGACTGCTGAACACAGGGCCTACTGTCTTGGTTTAGTTTCCTGCACAGGGAGAAGCTGGGAGAAGGATTTCAAAGCAAGGAGCCTCTTACTTCCAGCCATTCCCGGAAACAGGAAGTGGTTCCCTGGAAATGGCAGTGGGAAAGTTAGAAGGGAGGCAGAGAGGCAAGTAGAGGTAGGCTGCAGGAGACCACAAAGTCCAATCTGCAGAGACCTTCTGGAGACATTGCAGGACATGCCTCTGATGGGACCAACTGGGGGCCAGGATAGCTTGAGTACTTTCCTGGTGGGGCCTCGTCTCTATGGGCCCAGAGCTGCTTCTAGAGGCAGGAACTCTGGCCTTCTGGCTTGCCTGAGCCTGGGCCGAGTGTGCTCCACAGGCAGAAGAAAAATGCAAACCCAGGGCAGAGGGTGGCAGATGTGACAACTAGGAGCAGCCTTGGTGACAGTTTCTGGTACACAGATGAGGTGTAGGCACATGGAAGAACCACTGAAGACAAGGCTGGCCACCAGAGCACTGGAGCCTCTCAGGTGCCGCACTGAAAGGACAGCTGTCGGACAGGTCACCCAGGTGTGGACATCTCTTAAATCCCGAGCACTAAGCACAGGGGCCACATGACAACCCAGTTGCAGAATCAAGCATCTCGCAAGGCCCCAAATGAACGTGTTCGTGAATGGGGTTTCTTGGCAGGTTTTAGGACTGTGGAGGAGGCTGCCATACCACAAGGTCAGTGGCCCAGCCCCTGTCCCTCCACTGCTCCTCTGCTGGGGGAGTCGTGGCCGGCCCTCCCCTCTCCCAGCACCAGCGTGGTGTCAACCCCAGCCCACCACTCTTTAGGGGGTTGTACGCCTCTGCAGTTTAGCTCCACCCCAGTCTCTCTCGACCTCGAGATGCCCACACTCAGCCCCTGCTCAGCAGTGCCAGCCTCTTGAATGTCACCATCACTCCATGTGGCTTGGCAAGGGGCTTCTGGCTAGCAAGGTCCAAGAGGCTGTAGGGTGTTCAGGAAGCATGCCCCCTGCACTGTGCCAGTGTGACACGGGCAAAGAGCACTGAGCAGACAGAGAGTGCCGAGGCCAGCGCTTGTTCCAGGGCGAGTGCGCAGGGCCAGTGCAGGGCAGAGTATCCAAGGCTCCAGGCAGGGGGCTGTGACTGACCTGAGATCACACCCTCGAGCGTCTCTGAGCTAAATCAGGCCTGGATCCAGTTGCTCGGCCTGCAGTCTGAACGGCATTCAGGAAGAGCTGGTCTAGCGTCCTGTCCTCACAGGGAATGCAACTGAGCCACCCTGTCACTTGGGCACAGTACCTGGAGTGGTGACGTGGCCGAAGAGCCCACTGTGATGGGCACCTGGTCCTCAGGGGCCACGGGCCAAGAGGGTCAGGTGCAGCTGCCTGGGCTACCTCCTCGCACCCTTCAGGCTTGACGACAGGCGTCTCCTTAGGGCAGCGTCCTGCTACGGCCCCCTGTGCTTTTGAGTGGTGCTTGTTACAATTTTAGTACAAATAATCACCACTCACTGTAGATCTTTAATGCTTCTCTTTCTTCTGGCTATAAACCCTGTGGGGTCCAGGTCATGGTCTGTTCTGCTCACCACTGGATCCAGAGGACTGCAGGATGCCCGGCAGACAGCAGATCCCATTGCCTTTGAGAGGAAGGATGAATAGATGGAAGGACGGCCAAATGAACGGCTGGGCAGACATCACTTCCTGTGGCTCTCGGAGAGACCCACCCCTTTCCTCCCACAGTCCCAGGCTCCTCTGCAGGAGGATCTGGCCACGTGATCAAGTCTGGTCAAAGGCATGCGATGCACTTCCAGGGCTGAAGAAGAGAGCTCCGAGATCCTCGGGGACAGCAGAGCCACAGACAGAAGGCGCCTGGGTGGCTGAAGGACTGTGTGGCCCAGTGCCCAGCCCTGTGGTTTCCACGCCTTTACCTGGGTGGGAAATGGACTGCTATTGTTCCGCTCCTGCAGGGTAGGAGTTTGTCACCGCAGCAGAGAGAACGACTTAGTCCAGCCTGCACGACACTGTCGGAGGCGGCAGGAGGAAGCAGGTCTGATGCTTTCTCTGCTTCCGGGGGCCCTGTCTGGTTGCTGTCCTCAGTTAGCGTGGGTTGGATGAGGAGGGAGGAGGTCATTTTCAAGCATTTGTCCCCCAGACCCACCCTTTCTGGGAGGGACACATGCCCCACCCTTCTGAGATTCTGGAGCAGCAGAGACGGCTGGGAGGAGTGTGTTCAAACCCTGGCTCTGCCTGCCTCTGGATGCTTGCTCGTCACTTCTGGTAATAATGCCTGGCTCGCGGGGACACACCACCCTCAAAGGCCCCGCTGTCGAGCACACAGCAGAGTGCCTGGCACCCTGGAAGCGCTCCATAAAAGAAAGTTATCATCATTATTGCTATTTTCCTCAGGTCCCAGGGTCTCCATGGCAGGAAGCCCCACCTTGAAAGCCTTTTGTCTTGTTCCATTTCCCAGCCAGACGGCCCCATTTTTCTCCCCGTTTCCACGGCCCTTGAGCGGCCTCAGTGCCTATTACCCAAACCCCAATGCATCTTTGAAGTTAGCAGCTAATTATGTCCAGGAAGTTATAGATCTGGAGTTTCCCGGGCGCCAGAGGCAATGGCCTGCTCTGTCTCTCATTTCACAGAGCAGCTTTCCACAGCCTGATTGAGGCTATAATTGGGTGCCCCCTTCCTCACAGCCCTGGGGGGCCCTGCAGGGCGTCCTCTCTGGACCTTGGGGAGCCAGGCTAGCCCTTCCCTTCCCTGCCCAGCCCCCAGCCTCAGAAGTCTCTGCTCCCTCTACAGCCCATGGCAGGGTGGGGCAGGGGCTGGGATGCTCTGCTCTAGGCTCAGGGGTGTGGAGGTCCCGGCAAAACCCCCACATCCAGTGTCAGAGAGCCCCTGTGGGAAACGCCCCTCTGTCCCAGTCAGGACCTGGTTGGTCCTTCACTAGGATGAGCAGTTATTTTTGCTGATGGATGACTGAGTGACTGTGTCTATTAAGTATATGAAGGATGCCCCCACCCTGCCGCCTCCCCCAGCTGCCTTTCTGCCCCAAGCCACTTGTGTCTCTGCTCCCCCTGCAGCCAGACAAGCACCCCCACCCACTCCAGGCAGGCCCCAAAGCTGTAGGGTCGACTGATGACCACTCAGCAAACCCTGCTCCCACTGACCTGGCTGGAGGACAGTGAGGGACAATGTCAGCCAGCACTGAGCAGGGCTCTGTCACGGAGTAAGTGCCCCAGACA
>RJWM01030981.1:0-22933 GCA_004363535.1 Dasyprocta punctata
GTCCTCTCCAGCTCTGGCCCTTGTATTGTGACTGACACCTTTGGGAGTCCTTGGTTTGGCCTTGCCTTGGAGGGGCTGCGTCCTGGAGGCGCTGTCGTGTCCTTCTGCCATCTGCTGTGGGGCAGAAAAGGAAGGTGAGTGGGGGTGCAGGCGGAGCTGACAGCAGGGACAGCATGTGCAAAGGCCCTGAGGTGCTTAGGGAGGGACAGGGTGTGCGGGAGGTGTGAACTCACAGGGTAACGAAGCTGGGTCCTTCCGCCCCACCGCCCTGCAGGAGTTGGTGTTTAGTGTACGCCCTGTGCTCAGTGAGTGATCCCAGGAGCCTTGGAGGCCCCAGCCAGGGCTGTCGAGGCCTGGGCTCTACGGACACAGCTCCCCATTCCTCGTCCCTTGGAGCCAGGGTGCTGCTGCTTCCTTTTTAAAGCACTCTATCTGCGTCACCAGTGCCCTTTCCATGGCTCCTAAGAGAAAGCGGTGTTGCGGACTGGTCTCCGCATCCACCTTCCCGCCGTGCTGAGGTGGCAGCGTCCAGCTCCAGGGCGTGACTGGGCGCCGCAGCACGGGTCTCAGTTCTGGGTGGTGTTTCTGCCACACTCTGCTGTTCGTCCCCTCGGGGCGCCCCTCCCCTCAGGTCAGCCCGCATCCCGGCTGCCCGCCCGCGGCAGCTCCGGTCCTCGCGGTGTCTTCAGCTGCGGGGTGTGAAGCGCTTCCCCTTCGCGGTCGTTCTGGCTGTGGGGAGGAGCTGGCTGTGGGGAGGAGCTGGCTGTGGGGAGCAGCTGCAAGTGGCACGGTGCCCGATCTGGTGGCCACGGAGGGGGGGACGTGGCGTCACACGGGGCAGCCGCGGGGGTCACGCTTGTGCAGACCCTCGGAGAGGACTCCGGACGCGCTGCGGGAGGTGGCGAGGGCAGCACGTGTGCAGAGCGGGGCGGGGCGGGGCGGGGGTCACCGCGGCTCCGACTGTGACGCGGGGTTAGAGGTGAAGAGTTCACTGTTTATTGTGCATTCGTCACGGGGGCCTTTTGTGTTTTAATGATCCTTGGGACTTTGCTTCCTAAGTCCTGACGGCCCGGGCGCCCTCGTCCTCCCTCCTCGCCCTCCCCGTCCCCCCACAGCGTCTTCCCCAGGCTTCCCTGTCACTGTCAGGGCCGGGAGCCGGTGTGGGGGTGCCTGCCTGCCCCTGGGAAGGTGACCTGGGCACACTCCCTTGCTGGGCGGAGCCTGTCCTGCGCTCCCTCTGAGACAGCCTAGGAGGAGCCTGGGGACTTGGAGACGTGCAGTGTGGAGCGCGGCCCTGGGCTCCACTCACACTGCGGGTGCTGTGGCCAAGGACTCCAGGTGGAGGTCACCGGGTCTGGGACTGGAGGCATCGCGGTGCCCCTGGGGTTCCAGGGCAGCGGAGGGAACTTCTGAGTGCTGAGGCGTATCCGCCCACAGGACGCGAGGCCGGCGGCTAGGGGATGGGAGGCGGCAGGAGGTGAGGGGGGCGTGTCCTCGTCCTGGCTTCTGAGTCGTCATTGGCAGCCGTGACAGGGTGACGGGGTGTGTGGGCGACTCTCACGAGGGGAAGGGACGCGGCCTGCTTTCCAGTGAGAGCCTGACTCCGGCCGTGTGGATCGAAGGGAGGCCACGTCAGTTCAGAATTGAATCTCGGTAAAATCTGAGAGCAGATCATTTAGAGATTCACCGTTTATTAACAAGGGTGAAATAGAACGCGGGAAGCAAGTGCAAAGCTTCTGCTGTGTGGCCAGGGGGTTTCCACTCGGCCCTCCGTAGGGTGTCACCCTTATCTTCACAGTCACAACACAGCTGCCAGAGCTCCAGACGTCAACTTTAAGTACCCAGCAAGAACAAGAGGAAAGGCTAAGAGCAGAAACACAGTCACTAGGTGCATCAGCCTCATTTCAGGAGCTTTCATGGCTGCTGTCTAACAACTTCCTTTTGCAGGTCTTCGGCCAGAGCCAGGGTCACCAACCCAGGGAAGCTCGGGGTTATCCAAAGGGACAGGAAGTTGGTGACCTGCGGCACAGCCGGCGAGAGCGGAAGAGCAGGGGCAGGGCTGCTCGGGAGGTCAGGACACCCGGTCGGGGGAGAGGCGGGGGCACCCGGCCCCCTAGGCGCCCCAGGGACCCGCTCGCCCGCTGTGCCTGCGTTCAGGCCGTGCCCTCCGCCTGATGAGGGGCAGGCCGGTGTCCTGGTCGGGGGCGCAGACCTTGCCGTCCTGTGTCCCAGGGTTTCCAGTCGACGCGGCGTCTGCTGTCGTCTCCTTCCTTGGTCGCGTGTTACCGAGGATCGCTGTCAGAGGTGCGCAGGCCGAGCAGGGCGCCAGTGAGCGTCTGCGCCCGCTGCCCTCCCCCGCGGCGCGGCCCTGCCCTGCGCTGCCTTTGCCCGTTCGTCATTCCCAGTCCTAGGGAGTGAACCCGGGGCCTTCACACTGACCGCCGTCCTCAGCCCTTGGTTACGTTTTTTATTCTGAAACGGGATCTCAGTAAGGCGCCTGGGCTGGGCTTGAACTTGTGATCCTCCTGCCTCAGCCTCCCAGAGTGCTGTGATCACAGGCACGCCCCCATGCCGCCTGCCAGGCGGGTTTCTGACGGAGGAAAGCGTGTCTCGGGACACCGTGTGACCGCAGCGTTGGGACGGGCAGGCATGCACAGCTGCCCGGAGATGGGCACGGTGCCCAGGGCCAGCCCAGGCCGAGTCTCGCACTGTGGCCCCGTGCACGTTCCTCTCTTCCCAGCGTGACGCGCGGGGCTGCAGGCGGCAGCACCTGGGGTAGGAGACGTGCCGTGGCCCGACTCCCGGGTCCCTCCTGTCCACCCGCAGGATCCTGCGGGAAGGACGTGTTTGCGGGTGTGTCCCACACTGGAGGACGGTGCCTCCTGCCCACCTCGGGTCACGGCCTCCCAGAGCGTCGGGGTCACTGAGAGCCAGGTCGCGCTGTGCTGGGCCCGCGGCGCGGTCTCTGTGGAGGGCCGGCTGGGATAGCCTCCCCTGCCCTCGGCACCGGCCGCCTGCAGCTGCTTCCTGGACCCAGCGGTGGGTTCCGTGGGACAGAGCTGGGAGTCGGAAATGATGGCCGTCGAAGTCCCCAGCCCTGTGTAGGGTACTGCGGCCCCGGGGGGATGGGGACGGGGTGCCCTGACCCCGGGGAGCCCAAGGTCACCCGGGACGGAGAGCAGGCAGCCTGGTGGGCCTGGGACGGCGCGGGGGCCCCAGGGCTGGAGAGGCCCACACCCGGCAGTCGGTCACTGCTGCCACCGCCGGTCATCTGCCCGCTGTGTCCCTGCTCTGCGAGGGGGGCAGGCAACCCAGGCTGGGGCGTGCAAGGAGCCAGGCGTGGGAGCACTCAGCGCGGGGCGAATCCCACCTCGTTGAGGCCTCGGGCCTGGCTGGGGCAGATTGTGAGGGCGCTGCCCCACGGCGTCGGAGGCCCCTGGGGACCTGGGGGTCCCCGCACCCGCTGGCCAGCTTCCCACATGATGAGCCATGCGTTTCACGAGGTGTGGTTTCCCCCGGGACGAGGCAGAGTCCGAGATGCAATCCTGAGGTCTGCACCGCCTTACATCGAGGCTGGAAGAGCGCGGAGGGCGCCGGGGGGAGACCCAGCGTCTGTCCCCTCGGCCCCGGCAGCCTGCGGGAGCCATCCCGTCCCGGGGACCCCTCCATCCTCCCCGCCCATCTGTCCTTCTCCAGGCTTGGGGGGTTCCTGGTGACTGCCGTGTTCTCCGGAGGGTGCGTGGGGCTGTGCCTGCAGCGCCTCCCAGCTCCGAGGCCCGACGGGCCAGGCCGGAAGCCCAGCGGGGTGGGGGGATTGAGCAAGGGGCAGCGGGTTGCCCCACATCCTGACTGCGACCCCTTCCTCTTCCCTCTCCAGGTCGCCTTCAGAGGCCAAGCGACGCCGCAGTGCTCTGGGACGGAGGCGGCAGGAGCAGCCGGCTTTGCACTGGCGAGTGGGGCGATGAGGGCCCTCGGGGACCCTGCTGCTCATCAGGGCCACACCGTGCTGCTGGCACCAGCCCGGGGCCTCTGAGCGCTGTCACTGCCCCTGCTGCCCATGAGCATCCGCTGCCGGAGACCCTGTGAGGCCCCTGCCCGTGAGGATGGAGCTGCTGCCGGCCCTGGCGCTGGTGTTGGGGGTGGCGGCGGCCTTCGCGCCCATCCCCAGGATCACCTGGGAGCACGGAGGTGAGCGGCGCCAGCGCAGCGCTTTGGGGTGCCACGGCTGCTGGGGACACCGGGCGGGGCCTGGGCACGTGGACGCTGGGGCTTGAGCCCGAGGTTCTGTGGGGAGCCGTGGATGGGTGCCGCGGTGCCAGGGGAGACCACAGACCAACGTCCCGCCCCATCTGGCGCAGCGTCTGCCCAGCACCTGAGGGGAGCTGGAGGCACGAGAGGCCGGGCCGCGTGGCCGAGACCGAGGGTCAGGCCCATGGGTCCCCTTTGCTGCCTGTTGATCCCAGCTTGGTTCTTCCTCTCCCGGGAGATGCGTGCTGGGCCCCCAGGTCCCTGGCTCAGGGGTCCCAGTCGGGCCCGGAGCGTCTGGTGCAGTCACGAGCCATGGGCACACAGAGGCCGGACCTGCGGCCTGTCCTCGAGGCAGCGTCAGGAGGAAGCATCGGTGCAGGTGCTCTCGCCGGCACCCGCCGTGTGCAGGGTGCTCAGGCCAGCAAGGTTGATGTCTGCGAGGGCGCGGTGGGGCAGGAGGAGCAGCGCGCTGTGCTGAGGGTCAGTCCGGCCGAGAGCAGTGCCAGGCGGCCTCAGAGAGGGGCGCTCGAGGCCGGACTCCCAGGCCCGGAGTGCAGGACGCAGCAGGGGCGGTGTGCAGAGCCCCGGAGCCAGCAAGGAGAGCTTCTGAAGAGCCAGCTCCCAAAAACGCTCGGGCAGGAGTCGCTGCACAGGGGCGGCTGTGGCTGGGTCTCGGCTGCTGAGTGGGGCTGGGCCTGGCCGATCCCCAGGAAGGGGCGGGCCCAGCCTCGGGGTGCACACACGCGGGGCCTGCCCCTCACACCCGTCCCGGAGGCGCCTGTGTCCCGAGCCCCGCGGCATGGGTGGCTGCACGGCGGGGTCCTCGCCGTGGGGCTGCGCTAGCTGTAACCAAGCGTAGGCTGGGAAGTGACAGCTGCCCTCCGCCCCCCACACCTCTGACGGTGCCCTCCCCCGCAGAGGTGGGGCTGGTGCGCTTCCGGGAGCCCGGCATCTACAACTACTCGGCCCTGCTGATGAGCGAGGACGGGGACACCCTGTACGTGGGCGCCCGGGAAGCAGTCTTCGCGGTGAGCGCCCTCGATGTCTCCCGGAAGCTGCGCGAGGTACGTCCGTGCTCCCTGTCCCCCAGGTGTCGCACGGCCCACCCCGAGCCCCGGGGCGTCCTGTCCGCACCTGCGTCCATCGACCCATCCCAGAGTGGCCGCCGGCAGCTCGCCCAGAGACTTCGCGTTCCATCTCTTCCTTTTGAGCTTTTCGTGGTGGTCCCGGAGGCCGGGGTGGGGGCGCACTCTGGCATGCGATGGGAGCTCTGCTCCTTCAGCCCCGGGTCCTTGCCTGACACTCGGATCGTCCCGTCCTTGGCAGCACAGCCCCAGTGTGGCTCTGGGGCCGGGGGACAGGTGGCTCCTGCCCTCTGACTCGGACTGTTCCAGGCTCACCCCGCACATTTCCTAGAGCCAAGCTCTTGTTTTACCTCTAGTTCCAAAGCCTCTTGTGTTTCTTAACGTTGTCGGACACGTGAGTGAGCTTCCAAACCTGTCCTTGGGAGTGCGGCGCTTGCTCGGGCCCTCTAAGCCGGGCCGTGGCCGCCCGCCCTTCCCGCCCCATGCTGCTCGGGCCCAGCGCACATCCTCAGCACCCGATTGCGTGCGGGTTGGGAAAAAGCCCTCAGGGTTTCGCTTTCTGCCACATAATGAAATTCTCCCACTTGAAGTAGTTTGGCTTCCGTTGCTCTTTGTGGCGTTAAACGGGCTGTGGAAACGCTTCCCAGGCCCTGCGTGTTTCTGGCGAGGATCACAGAACATTCTGGAAGGGCCAGGGGGCGCCGAGGCCGCGTCCTCCTCATTCTGCTCTCCAGCGTCCTTCCCAGGCTGAGCCTCCCCGCCTGGGAGACGCCGTCACGCCGGTTATAAACTGCGTCGTTTGTGTCTGCGGCCCTTCTTGGAAGGGGAGCGCGCATGAACCGCACTGATTCCCCTCGCAGGTGTACTGGGCGGTCTCCGAAGACAAGAAGGCCAAGTGTGCGGAGAAGGGGAAATCAAAGCAGGTAACTCGTGCGCTGTTCAGGCAGGCCCTGCGCCTCTCGGTGGCGGGGACCCCAGTGCAGTGCCCCGTACATGCAGGCCCAGCCCGTCTGTCCTGAGGCTCGGGATTGGCACACTTTGGGGCAGGGGCCTTGTGGAGAGCAGGTGATTGAGGAATCTTCTTGGTTTGTGTGAATCAAGTTTATTTAAAGGGCCTGAACTTCGGTCAGAGAAGACAATCTCTGACGCCCACTGGCACACAGTGTGACATCCAGGGTGCGCTGTGCCGCCTTCCCAGGGAGCAGCCTCGGGCGGAGGGGTTGCTTGGTTGGGGGTGTTTGGTGGCCTCCGTCCACCCCACAGCTCGGCGCCCCTTCGGGGAACGCGGGCAAGTGCTCCCCTGGCCACCACCATGTGCTGCGCCCTGCCTGGGCCTCAGACCCTGGAGCTCCGGGTCCTGGGTGACTGGTGACAGCTGAGTCATGATGCGTTTCAACACTCGTTGGCTAGTTTCAAAACAAAAAGAAAAAAAACGTTTTAAAGCCTGAGGAATTTTTTTCGTTGTTGTTAAACTTTCTTAGCCAGGTGCTGAACACTTGCTGAAGTGTTTGTCTCTAAATCCAGCCTTAGGAAACGTGGGGGCCGTAGGCACGGTCACGTGTCCTGCAGGAGTCTGCGTGGAGCTCAGAGGGTGGACAGCAGGCCGGGGCCCGGGCCAGGACTGGAGGGGTAGAGAACGCAGGGAATTACCCGGCAGTTTAAAACCAGTCAGCGAGAGGACTGAGCTGATTTCAGACTCCGGCACCTATAATCCAAGTCCTTTTCTGCCAGAAATAGCATGAGGGTTTTAAGTGGCACCTTGGTGACACACAGCTGGCTGCACCCCTTTCTCTGGGCGAGCCTCTCCCCTCCAGTCCTGTGTGTGCAGGGAGCAGCGGGCGGGTCCCCTGAAAGCTGGGGTTCTGCGTGCCATGCGGGGAGCGGAGCAGGGCGGTCCCCTGAAAGCCGTGGTTCTGCGTGCTGTGTGGGGAGCAGTGGGGGGCGGGTCCCCTGTAAGCCAGGGTTGTGGGTGCCTTGTGCTCCGGCAGGCCCAGCCGCGGGGAGAACGGCTTGTGCGTCTGGCGAGCCGGTGCATTGCTGTTGGTGGAGGGTGTCCCCCGGACAGTGTGAGGTCAGCTCTCTTTGTTCTGTGGCCAGGGCTGAACTGGGATTCTGCCCAGCACCGAAACAGCCTGCGGGCTCCACAGAGCTGAAATTACACGGGTCAGCGTGGGGGTCAGAGGCGCGGGGCCGGCTCTGCCAGCCAATTCGGGTGCCGGCCTGCCAGCGTGCAAGGTCACAGTGTGGCCGCGGCTGCCACTTTCAGCTGGACAGCTGCTGACCGCGCCCTCCCTGCCCTCCCGCCCTTGTAGACAGAATGCCTCAACTACATCCGGGTGCTCCAGCCGCTCAGCCCCGCCGCCCTGTACGTGTGCGGCACCAACGCCTTCCAGCCCACGTGCGACCACCTGGTAAGACCTTGGGCGCCCTTCCTTACACGTGTGTGCTGTGTCTTCAGAGATGGCAACACCTCGCCTGTCACGCTGCAGGCGTCCCCCCAGTTCGTCACTTACGCTGAGTTGCGCCCCGTCGTCCCTGTGTGAGAGCTTCCCAGAGCTTCGTGTGGTGACAGAGCAGTCGGCCGCAGTCTGCTGACGCGGCCTCGGGGTGTGTGTTCGCTGACGAGAGCGTGTCTCCGGGCTGGAGCACTGCCTGCGCCTTCTCCCGATTTTGCTTTTCACGTTTAGCTCACAGATGCATCCGGAGTGTCCTGATGGGAGGAGGGCGGGCAGGGCTGTTTCCGGTCTGTGCTGTCTGCTGGCCACACGCGGCTTCCAGTCCCTTGCTGAGCGCGTCCCCTGTGTGGGTCCCGAGTTGGCAGCACCGCTGCCGCCGTCTTGCAGACGAGCAAAGAGGCTCTGAGGCCTTGTGCCGTGTGGCCAGGGTGCTGGCGTCCGGGCCGAGCGGGACCCACGCGCTCAGCACCCATTTGCTTGCCTGGGGAAAGGACCAAGGGTCTTTCAGGAGCAGTGAGCCTGCGGAATCCAGCGGTACACAGTTAATGTTTTATGATGTGTTTTTATTCAACTGAAGGACTTAACATCCTTTAAGTTTCTGGGGAAGAATGAAGACGGCAAGGGAAGGTGTCCCTTTGACCCAGCGCACAGCTACACGTCTGTCCTCGTGGGTGAGTCCGCTGCTCCGGCTCCTTCCCCCAGGGCTTCCAGCTCGGGTTGCGTCCCTTGACCGGACCATTGGCCTCAGTCCGTTACTTCAGCGCCACTGCAGAGCGCGCGTCCCTGCCAACCGTGTTAGTGAGGACCGTAGGTCCGTCCTTCTGCGGGTAACGCCTGTCGCCGCGCGCTGGCCCAGCAGAGGACGCGCCCGTGTGCCCGAGACCCACCTGCGGCCGCCCTGCGGGGCCTCGAGCTCTGGGACTGGAGCCCTGCAGCCCCCGTCACCTGCTTAGGGCCTCTCCACATGGCGGGTGTCACCCACGCCGCCATCGGCCTTTTCCGGTCAGGACAGCAGCAGCGACTGCCAGGGGTCAGCCCTGCATTGCGAAGGAGGCTGCATGCACTGGTGCTGCCCGGCGCGGGCCCTCGCAGGGCGGGAGGCCATGCTCCGAGGTGTGGGGTCACGGCTGTAGGTGGGGTCTAGCCTTAGGGTGTCTGTGCTCAGGGTGCAGCATCTGCATTCGCTCCTGTTGTGCTGGACGCGGCCCCTTAACCTGTAAAAGGTGGCTGCAGTGCCACGGCTGAGTCCCCAGGGGCATGCCGCCAGCCTGGAGACGGCCTCCCTCTCGGCGCGGCGGGGGTGTGCGATTAGAGACCCGATTGGGTGGCCGCGTGGGTCTTGCTGCCACCGCCGCAGGCGCCAACTCCCTTTTCCTCCCCTTCCCGGCTGCCGCAGATGGAGAGCTGTATTCTGGGACATCATACAATTTTCTCGGAAGCGAGCCCATCATCTCCCGAAACTCTTCGCACAGCCCTCTGAGAACGGAGTATGCAATCCCCTGGCTGAACGGTGAGCACGCGGCCACCTGGCGACGGCTTCGCACCCGGCCGCTTGGGGCTTTATCTCCCCTGTGTCCCTGAGCCTCGAGGCGCAAGCTTGGTCAGCCCCAGGGCAGGGAAAGGTGCTTTGGGACTGCTCGGGCCCTGGGGTGCAGGGCTGGCTGGTGTGGTTTGTTCCCTACCAGCTTTTTTACCCCAGCTCTGAAACGGGCTTGGGAGACTTTTTAAGAAAAAAGACTCAGTGGTACCCAGGGGGCTCGGGGTAGTCAGACTGGGGGTGGTGCAGTTTCCTGTGTGATGCTAAAGTGGAGGATCACCCAGGCTCCAGCCCCGGGCGGATGCGGCCAGGGCTCCGTGCCGTCACACCAGGCCGCTCGCGAGGGGCTTTCTGTGCGGCCCTGGCGCCCGGGTGCCTCGAAGCCGCCTGCTCTGGGCAGAGCCTGTGCCTGAGTTGGGGCGCAGCTGGCCGCTCCTGGTTGGGCGCCTGCACCACGTCTGGAGTGTGTCGGGGGCCAGGTTTGGTCCCCGCAGCACCTAGTGGCTGCCAGCCGGGCCCCCGGGCTCTGCGGAGGACCAGGTTGCTGTGGGGACAGCCCCTGGACAGTCCCCGCTCCCGCCCCGCTCACCTGCCTGCCACCCCGCGGCGTGCAGCAGTGGTGACAAGTGGCGCGTCTCCCGCAGAGCCCAGCTTTGTCTTTGCTGACGTGATCCGAAGGAGCCCGGACAGCACGGACGGCGAGGACGACAGGATCTATTTCTTCTTCACGGAGGTGTCGGTGGAGTATGAGTTCGTTTTCAAGCTGATGATCCCCCGTGTGGCCCGGGTGTGCAAGGTGAGCCCTCCCGCTGCCCCGTCCCTCTGCGCCACGGGCCCTGCTGGCACAGCCCGTCGGGTACCTGGCCTTGTCTCCGGGGACTGGGGGGCACTGGCACCCCGAGGTGACCGACTGGCCTGCAGTTCTCGGAGAGTTCGGTTTCCTCGCCCTTCCTCACACCTCTCAGACTCGCGCTGGCAGCCGGGCTCACGGACTCCGGAGTTGGGGTTGCACCATGGGCCCCTCAGGGAGCCCCGGAGGGCAGCAGTGACCAACACAAGTGCCCAGGAGGAGCTGGAGGTGTGCAGTGGGCAGCGGCAGGGACACCGCTCCGCTCAGCACGGGGACCTCCCCCAGGAGTCCCAGGCCGTGGCGCCGTGTGACCCTCTCGTGTGGCAGCGGCTGTTTGAGCGCTGGTGCCGGATGCCTCCCTCAGAGCCCACCCTCGTGCGGGAAGTGGGTACCCTGTGTGCCCCAACATCTGCTCCTGCTTTACCGGCACCCAGGCCCCGGAGGTCCCCACCTGCAGCTGCCTCGCTGACTTGACAGGGGCCCGTGTTCAGGCCGTGGTCCGGGGCTGCAGGGCGGGCGGGAGGGGTGGGTGCTGGGCTCCCTGCTGCGGCTCCGGTCCAGCAAGAGGCCGAGGCAGACGGCCCTACGTGGCCGGTGGGCCTGGCCCTGACCTGCAGGAGTGTCCGTGAATAGGCCCAGGTGGGGGCCGTGGCCCCGCAGTCTCGGGTGGGTTCCCACTGTCCCGCAGCATCCTCCGTTTTCCCACAGTGTGGTCACTGCTGGACCGAGACCAGCGAGCACCCCCGGCTCGTTGCATCCCCGCCCCGTGCCCCTCGAGCCTTCGGCCGCTCTGAGGACCGGAGGCCAGCAAGGCGAGTGGCCGGGGACACGGGGCGATTGTGTTCTGTAAACATTAAGGAAGGAAGTGAAGGTCTTCCATTAAGAGAAAGAAAACTGAGTTCTCCCGTGCTGACGCAGTAAGGGTGAGAAAGAGGTGCGTCTTCATTGGTCCAGAACAGACAAGGACTCCTGGTCTCATCGTTCTCAGCGTCCAGATCTGCCGTTCCACGGGTGGCCCGCTGTGCGTGGGGGTCGGGCCCTGGGCCCGGCCGTGGGCCGCGCTGTGGCCTGTGCGCGGCTCCGTGAATTCTCTGTGCGTTAAACGTTAGCGTGCCCACCTCGCCTGGGGGGCTCACGCTCAGCAGCCGTGACTCAGGGCGAGGGGGCTGGTCGGGGCGCGCTTTCTTTCCCAGGCGTGAGCAGCACGTTCGGGCTGCGGGGGCCTGGGTGCGGTGGCCAGGGCTGTGCAGGGTGGCGCTGCAGGTGAGGGCGCTGGCTCCGTCCCCGCCGCCCAGGCGAGCGCTGTTGTAACTCACCCCGATGCCGGCGTGTCCGTTGGTGCTGTTGAAGGTCCAGGGCACTTGTGGGGCGTTCGGCACAGTGGAGGAAGCCGAGGCAGGGGTGTCTCTGGGAGGGCGTCCCCGCGACCCCAGCCCACCGGTGCAGAGCAACCCAGCACAGGGCACGTGTCGTCAGGACAGGCTTGGGAGGTTTCGGGGCCATGGGCAGCACGGATCACAGTGCCAGGGCAGCAGCGTGGCCATGACGTCCCCAGGAGGGGCCCCCCGTCCATCTCACCTCTGCGTCAGCCTTGGCTCCGCAGGCCCCGCAGGGTGTCTGGTGCCCCACCGCCATGTCCTGTCTTGGGCTTTCAGGGGGACCAGGGCGGCCTGCGGACCTTGCAGAAAAAGTGGACCTCCTTCCTGAAGGCGCGGCTGCTCTGCTCCTGGCCCGAGCGCGGCCTGGTCTTCAACGTGCTGCGGGACGTGTTCGTGCTGCGGGGCCCGGGCCTGCAGGAGCCGGTGTTCTACGCGCTCTTCACCCCACAGCTGTGAGCCCCGGGCGGCGCGGGCAGGCGGGGGGCGCAGGGGGCACCCCCACCCACCCCGCCCCTCGCCCTCCTGACCCAGCCTCGTCCCCAGGAACAACGTGGGGCTGTCGGCCGTGTGCGCCTACGGCCTGTTGGCGGTGGAGACTGTCTTCTCCCACGGAAAGTACATGCAGAGCGCCACAGTGGAGCAGTCCCACACCAAGTGGGTGCGCTACAGCGGCCCGGTGCCCGCGCCACGGCCCGGAGCGGTGAGCGCCGCGCTGACCTCCCTGCCCCGTCCCCTCCTTGCCTACAGTCGGTTCACAGCTCTCGCTCTGAGGGCCACGCGGAGAGGGAGCCGCGCGCTGCGTGCTGGTCGGGTCCTCGGTTTCCAGTTTCCCGCAGGCTATGCTCGATCACAAGCTGCGCTGCCCACTGGGGTCACGTTCCTCTCCCCCTAGAAATTAGCAGTTTTATGTAAAAAAAGAATGTCTGCACTGAGCTGGGTTTCCCCTACGGTGTGAGCCGGCCCCGGCCCAGCTGGGTCCCACACTGAGCCGGCCCGCGCCTGCCGCTCAGCGCGGCGTGGTCACTGAGGGTTCTGCGCCTCAGGAAACTGGGCCAGGCAGCTGTGCAGGGTTTATGGTGTTAAGCCGGGCTGGCTTTCAGCAGTGTTTCCCAGCGCGGGGAAAGCTTGAGTGATAAGTAGTTTTCAGTTTAAAGACTTGATGAGTCTTCTCATTTATAAGTGCGTAAAAATGCTCTACTAATTGTGTATCATAAAACACAATTACATTTTATGGTTTCGCTTTAATGCTACATCCCCGCCTCGGCATGGACGTGCGTACCTGTAATTCCAGTTACTTGGGAGGCTGAGGCAGGAGGATCACAGGTTCAAGGCCATTCCCCACTGGAGACCCTGTCTCAGAGCAAACAATAGAAGGGCTGGGGCACTGACTTAGCGTGCATGGGACCCTGGGTTCAGTCTCCAGGACCACACGGTCAGAGCGTCCTCCTGTTGCTGGCACGGCCACTGACCGCCCACTAGCCGGCTTCCCAGGAGCCCCGTCTAGGCAGCGCAGCCGGGCCGGCGTGGGTGCGCGTGCTAACGGCTGGCGGTCGGCCCCGCAGTGCATCAACGGCGAGGCGCGGGCGGCCAACTACAGCAGCTCCCTGAGCCTGCCCGACAAGACGCTGCAGTTCGTCAAGGACCACCCTCTGATGGACGACTCGGTCACCCCGATAGACGGCAGGCCCAGGCTCGTCACGAAGGACGCGAACTACACGCAGATCGTGGTGGACAGGACCCAGGCCCTGGACGGGACCGTCTATGACGTCATGTTTGTCGGCACAGGTGGGTGGCGAGGCGGGACCGTCACAGCGTGGAAGGGAATCAGGGAGATCCACTTGGTGTTTTGTGGGTGGGTCTGGCCTCTCCCTTTCTGTGACCCAAGTGTGCCCGTTCAAAAGGCATCCCAGGAAGTCCCCGCTTCCACGGCCGCTGGGGCACCGGCCTGCAGGTCCCGGTCTGCACCCGGGTCAGCTGTAGAGGAGGAGCCCCGTTCCCATCGAGCTGAGTGATGCCCAGGCTGGCTGGGCTGGGGGAGCCACCCTGCAGCCCCGGAGCTCCCCAGCTGACTGTGTGCGCACCTTGCCGCACTCCTCACCTGCTGGGACCCCTGGAGCCCCCTGACAGAAGACCTACCGCACCTGGGGTCCCAGCCCCGGTGGCACCATGTTGACTTTGAGGACAAAGTCATCGGACCCAACTGTGGAACAGGGGTGTATTCTTTATAGGAGAATCAGAATAACCCGTAACTTGCTTTGCTGAAGGCAGCGTCTTGTGTTCCTCCTGCGAGGTCGCCCCCTCTCCGGAGCATCCCGGGGAGCCCGGAGCAGGGCGGCGTGGCCGGGGGCTCAGAGCCCTCGCTGTGTCCTCCCGGCGGCCTCTGAGCCTGGCCTTGGCCTTGCAGACCGAGGAGCCCTGCACAAAGCCGTGAACCTTGAGGACGAGGTGCACATCATCGAGGAGACCCAGCTCTTCCCGGACTCCGAGCCGGTGCAGACGCTGCTGCTGTCCTCAGAAAAGGTAACGGGGCCGCACGGGCGGCGGCTGCCCGGGGCTCAGGCTTTGAGGGCTGGAATCCACGGGCACATCCCTGCTCTGCCCGGGTGGCTGAGACACAGGAGGGCGGCTGCCTGCGAACTCTGAGCTTAGCCTCTCCCGAGAGGCGCAGAATGTTGTTCGTTGGATTTTTTTTCCACTCATTTAAAAATATAAAACACCAGTGGGCATGGTGGCGCGTGCTCTGGGGGGCAAGAAGTTTGTATGCTTCAGCCAAACCTGGGCAAGACACAGTCTCAAAAAAAAAATAGCAAAGGCCTGGGAAGTGGCTCAGCGTGAAGCCCCGAGTTCAGTCCCCAGACCACAGTGAGCCAGCGCCTCCACGCCTCCCTCCCCTGAGCTGGGGCCCGCTGTGGCCGCCGGCTGTAGCTTTTGGTCCCCATCCTGTGCTCAGCAGCCCAAGGAACTGCTGCCGCCCCGTCCTGCGTTTGGGGTGGAGCCGAGGCCAGGGTCCCGCTGCCCTCCTTGGCCCACGGTCACCAGCGCTGCGGCCCCGCCTCTCTCACCCGCTCTGTGCGCCGAGCTCCAGTGAAGGCAGCGGGAGCCAACCTTCACACGCCCTGGGGTGCTGCCGCCCTGGAGCTGGTGCCGGGGGCGGGAAGGGGCAGCAGGCAGGGCCAGGCCGGATTTGCAGGCGTCTCCGTCGGGTCCCCCGCCGCTTCCCCACTGCCCGTGTCCACGAGGATTTAGGAGGCCGGGGCTGGTTTCACACTGCTGTCCCCTGACGCCGGTCCCACGTGGGTCTGTGCCCTGGGCTGGTGCCGCCTCTCGACCTGCAGCGCGCGGAGGCGCCTGGAGAGGTGCAGGGTGGGTGGTTTGCTCGCCGGCCACGCTCGCGTCGCCCACGGAGTGCCCCAGGCTGGCTGTGCCGTACCCCTGGGGGTGTAGCGAAGGCAGGTCAGTCCCGCACACACCTGCCGTCACACAGAGCTCCTTGTCACGGGCCCCACAGGGAGGGGAATAGCTGGGTATGGTCCTGCTGGGCCACCCAACTCACCTGTCCCCTCAGGAGCGCGGCGGGGGGTACTTGGCCCTGCCGCAGTGGGCGGTTTACAGGTGGCTCACCTGCACGGGGCCTCCCACCTTCACCTCAGCCAGGGCAGGGGTTTCCATGCCCAGCTGTGCTGCACCTCACCTGTGGAAGCCGGGGGCAGCCCCCAGCGGCCCTGCGAGCAGGGCAGGACCAGCGCTCGGCCTGCCCTACTAGCCAGGGTGGGTGTCCAAGTGTGGGTGTCCACTGCCCCTCGGCACCCCACCTTCCTCCGCGTTTCCAAGTGGCCCCGGCACCTGGGCAGCGTCTGCAGTCAGCGTGCGTCTGTCCTCAGAACCTGGCACTGAAACTGTCCCGTGGACCAGACTTCCCCGCTCCCTGGCACCCACCACGCTCCGCCTATCCCTTGAGCGAGAGGCCACTGGTGCTCCCTGCAGTGGCCACGTCCCGTGTCTGTTCTTCGCGCCGGCCTGGTCCATTCGTCCGGGCTGTCTATGGGGCTGAACAGAGCTGCGTCAGATGGACAGACCACGTCTGTCTTTCTGCTCACCCACGTCACTGGCGCACTGTGCGCCTGGGTGTGGAGCTGCCACCTCTGCTCGCCGCACTCTGTGAGGCCGTTGGGGCCCCCAGGTCGGGGATTGGTCAGCAGGGGCCCTTGACCGTGAGTCGCCAGCTCCTTCCTGATGCGCATGTCCTTCGCCACCAGTCCTCAGCGACTTGCACAGAGACGGGACCAGGGCAGAGGGGTCCTCGGCACACCGGGACTCGTGCTGCGTGTTTCTCAGGGCTTCCGCCGTGCCTGGCCATCACACTCGCGGTGTGCCGCGTCCTGACGCTTTCTCCGCCCTCTGTGCCAGGCGTTTTCATTCGCCTTGTTAAGCTTTTCATTTCGAGACAGTGTGGGTTCACGGGAGAGCAGCACGGATGGCACAGAGGGGCCCCGTCCCCTACAGCCTTGTGTGCTCTGGGGACACCGGTGCCGCCCACCCCGCCCCCCGCCTTCCCAGCCCCAGGGTCCACAGTGCCCCGGGGCCTCTCAGCTCCTCCGTGGCTCCCTGCCCCAGCCACAGGCCTGGAGAGGCCCGGTCCGGTCCTGCGCGGTGTCTCGTGGTTTCTCCTGCCTGCTCAGGGGGTGAGGCTCAGGGAGGGCACCGTGGGGTCCCCCTGCGGTGTCCGTGGCACCTGCACGCCCACACGGGTCTGTCCGGCCACCCTGGGCAGGGAGCGGGCCCGCCTCTGGCTGGGCAGGGCGGGTGTGGGCTTGGGCTGCAGTCCTGGGAGCGAACACAGAGGAAGACGCGGTCGGCCCCCACGTCCTCGGTGCCCGCCTGCCAGGCTCTCCTCCGCAGTTCCGCAGGTCTTGGGTCAAAAATGCTTAAAAACAACTTGCACGCACACTAAAATATCATGATTTCTTGTCGTTATTCCGTAAGCCATGTAACATCTGAGGTGCTATAGTCTTTTCTCCGGGCCGAGTGGCGTCTCGGGCGCTGTAAGGAGTCTGAGGTGAGGTAGAGACCCCTGGAGGGTGTGCTTACGTCTGATGCACGTACGTGATTTTACGTCCGGCGCTTCGGTACCTGTGGGGTTCAGGAGTGAATTCCCCATGGACACCACGGGGTGACTGGTTCTCTCATTTGTTTCTGTGTCTTGTCTTTAGAGACAGGGTCTTGCTGCATAGTTCAGGCTGGCTTTGAACCTACCGTGCAGCCCACACTGGCCCCGAACTCCCAGCTGCCTCCCGCCTCGGCTCTTGATGCTGGGATCGCAGGCCTGCGCCGCCTGCCTAGCCCCGTCCCCCCGCACTCACTGCGGCACCGCGTGGCCTTGCTAGCGAGGGCCCCGCCGAGTGTCCCGCGCCTGCCGCCTGCCCATCGGGCGTGCTTGCTGGAGTCCCCGCGGCGGGGCACAGTGTAAGGCTCTGACTTCATGGTGGTCCCCCCAGGGGCATCGGGAGAAGCGGGGCTGAGTGCCCTGGAGGACAGGCAGGGTCCCCTCGTCCCCGCAGGCTGCCCCTCGGCCACCAGTTCTCCCCTGCATGCCGACCCCGCCCCTACAGGTGCAGGACTGGGCCTGGCCTTTGCCGCGGGAAGTATTCCTGCACTTCCCTAAGTCACCCGACTCCTCGCACCATCCGGTTCTGTGACGAGCAGCAGCCACGTCTGCCCAGGTCTCCACGGACCGGAGGGCTGGGCCGGGCCTTCGCGCTGTCGGTCGTCGTCCCTGTTTGCGTCCTTGTGGGGACGCCTTCCCTGCACGTCTGTGCTGGCACGGGCGGCCTGCTCTGGCCAGGCCGAGGCGGGTGCAGCCCGGCCCGCGTGTGCCTGTGTGTCGGGGCTGACGTGGAGGCTGACCCGCTCCTCCCGCAGAGCCGTGGATGTGCGGAGACGCACAGCGCTGGCCTCCTTCCTGCTTTTCTAAACTTTTGTTGCCAGTTGGGGATTGAACCCAAGGCCTTCATCCCCAGCCCTTTTTATTTTCTGAGGCACCGGGGTCTCGCTTCTGAGCCCAGGCCGGGCCGGTGTCGTCTTTCCGTAGAACGGTCACTGGCGTGCTGTTGCTTCTCCCGCCGAGGAGCTTCATCCCCAGGAGGATGCGGGTGCTGCTTTGCCAGCGGGTGGGGCCCCGACAGGCGGGGGAGCGGGCCAGGGAGAAGCTGCCGCCCTGGTTTTCATCCACGCCTGCCCTGAGTCTGTCTTGGGTCCCACCGGCCTGGCTCCGGCTCAGGCTGGGCGCCCCCGTCCCCCGCAGCACCACAGCACAGACCCCGCCGAGGTGACAGCCGCGCCCGCTCTCCTCTCCTCCCGCACAGGGCAGGAGGTTCGTCTACGCGGGCTCCAACACGGGCGTGGTGCAGGCCCCGCTGGCCTTCTGCGGGAAGCACGGCAGCTGTGAGGACTGCGTCCTGGCGCGGGACCCATACTGCGCCTGGAGCCCGGCCGAGGCCGCCTGCGTCACCGTGCACCAGGCCGAGGGCGGCAGCAGGTACGGGCGGGGTGTGCACCCCAGGGCCCGTGGGCGCAGCTGGTAACGGGGGCCTCGCGTGACCGTGCCGTGCCCGTTGTCTTGCAGGCGGTGGATCCAGAGGCTGAGCGGCGACGTGTCCTCGTGCCCGGGTGAGTGCATCCTTGCCCAGGCCCGGGCGGCCGCCTCGGACCCCTTTCGCGGCTTGTGTGCTGCGCCCTCCGTGTGCTTGGCTTCCCCGGCTCACATGCGTGCGCGCAGCAGGCCCAGTCGCTGTCCCTCTGATCACAGGAAGCGCATGGAAGCCACCCCGTCGTCCTTGTGGCCCTGCTTAGCTTGGGTTCAGACCTGTTAGGGACGGGAAGAAAGGAGACCATGGGTCCGAGCCGAGCGCCCCAGGCCCGGACCGCAAACCCGATCGCCTTGGGTGCCGGCGGGGGTCTCAGAGGGAAGCCCCGCCCCACGGAGCTTGGTGTTCTGCTCAGAACGACCTGGGATGCTGTGTGAGGTTCTCTTCAGGCTGTGGCGAGGTGCACCCGAAACGTACGCTGCAGGTGCCCCCACCCCCATGCACCCCAGAGTCTGAACCACGTCTGAAACACAGAACTCTCCCGTCAGCGGTTTGGATGACAGGTGTGCGGCTCCCCCCAGAGCCTGCTCCCCGCAGCAGCTGGGGAGGCAGTGCAGTGGCCCGTGGCGGGTGGCACCGGCCCGGAGTCCCGTGCACCTTGCTGGTGTGTCAGGACAGGCGTGGCCTTGGCTCCAGGGCCCCTGCCCTCCCGAGCAGACAGAAGTCACCAGGTGTAAGAAGGGTAGGGGCAGGGTGCCCGGCGCCCCCAAAGCCAGCCTTCCTGCGTCCTCCAGCAGAGCTCGGTGTTACGGGGGGCTCCACTCGGTCTCCCACCTGTGGGCTCCGCTGCCGGGAGTGTCTCTGATTGCTCTGTCCCCAAGGGCCGCCATGAGGGCCCATCTTTGCTTCTGTGGTCACGCATGTCTTTATCTCCTAGTCATTCTGGAAGACTCCATCTTGCTCCAGTGGGTGAAACTCGTATCCTCTTGCGGCTATCGGCCTGTTTTTGAAAGCAGTCGTGTAAGCCGCCAGGGTTGCTGACGCTGAGCACATTTATTTTGATGTTCCAGATAAGATTAAAGAAAGTTACCGGCAGCGTTTTTTCAAGCACGGCGACACGGCGGAACTCAAATGCTCGCAGAAGTCCAGCCTAGCCCGGGTGGTGTGGAAGTTCCGGAACGGAGTGCTGGAGGCCCAGGGCCCTAAGTACGGCCTGGTGGGCGGGGGAAACCTGCTCATCTTCAACCTCTCCGAGGGGGACAGCGGAGTGTACCAGTGCCTGGCGGAGGAGCGGCTCCGGGGCGGGACGGTCTCCCAGGTGGTGGCCAAGCACGTGCTGGAGGTGAAGTTGCTCCCGCGGCCCCCGCCAGCCTCTCAGGCCACCCCTGGGGTGCCCACAGCAGCCACGCGGGGGCTCCCTGCCCCAAGCCCGGCGGTGCGGGTCACCACCCCCGGGCCCGCCACCCTGCCGCCCAGGCCCGTGCCCGCCGGCACGCCCTGCGCACCCAAGGCTGTCGGGAACACAGTGCCACAGTGGCCCTCCGAGAAGACGCTGTACCTCAAGTCCAGCGACAACCGCCTCCTGATGTCGCTGTCACTCTTCCTCTTCGTGCTCCTCCTCTGCCTCTTCTCCTACAACTGCTACAAGGGCTTCCTCCCCGGGCAGTGCCTCAAGTTCCGCTCCGCCCTGCTGCTGGGCAGGAAGCAGCCCAAGCCCGAGTTCTCCGACCTGGAGCAGAGCGCGAAGGAGACGCTGGTGGAGCCCGGGAGCTTCTCCCAGCAGAACGGGGAGCAGCCCCGGCCCGCCCTGGACACGGGCTACGAGACGGAACCGGACACCGTCACCAGCAAGGTCCCCACGGACCGGGAGGACTCGCAGCGCATCGACGAGCTCTCCGCCAGGGACAGGCCGTTCGACGTCAAGTGCGAGCTGAAGTTCGCAGACTCGGACGCAGATGGAGACTGAGGCCCGGCCCCGGGGGCTTGTGGTCCTTTTGTGAGAGTCTTGTGTTTGAGCTGTCAGTAACCGAGTCTCCAGTCTCGTCCCGTGCAGTGGCCCTTCGTCCTGTTTCCTCTGGGGTGGAGCCTGTGGCCTGTCCCTCTTTGTGCTTTGGGAAAACGACAAGTATCGCGTCCCAGTCTCAAGGCCTGTGGCGGGGTGGGGCGCGGGGGCCCTGGCGGGTTGGTGGCCCCGAGGTCCCCGGGCCTCCGCGGGCAGGGGAGATGGACGGCTGCCGTCCACGGCCGAGCGGGCTCCTCCCCCTCCCCCTCCTCGAAGCAGCCACTGAAAGAGAATTTCCTTCCAGATTGGAAATGACGTTTTAGTTTATCAGATTGGTAACTTACTGCCTGTTGTCCAGATTGGCACAGACCTTTTCTTCCACCGAATTGTTTTTTAGGATTTTGCTTTGTATTGAGTCATTTTTGTTTTCGTTACTGAAGCAGATGTTTTAATATTTAGAAGATGTTCATCCTCAGATTTTGTTGTGTACTGGAGTATGGCTTACGTTGCTCACGATTCTCAGGGATAGACTTACTTTTTGCTCGACGCATTCTTTCTGCTTTTAGAAGCATAGACCTAAAAATCACATCTCTTCAACACTCACCATTTTACTTTCTGCTTTTTACTTTATTCCTTGGAAGCATCCTTTTCAGAGAGATTTTATTTCTGCATTCTTTTTAAACTTCGTCGAAGAGGAGGACTGTCCTGCACCCCCAGGCAGCCGTCGCATGGCCAGGGTGGCCAGGGTGGCCGTGGGCCCTGGCAGGCAGCTGCCCCAGGAGCAGCTTTTTCCGCCCACATCTGCAGCTGCCTGGTGAACCCTCCCGTCGGGCGTCGGAGCCTTCCCGGGGCATCCTGGGTTCTCGGAACATCTCCCGTGTCTCTCGCTTCCGTCTTGTCCCCACTGCCACCCAGACTGTGTTCTCGGCCCCACGGAGCTGTCCCCTCATCCCCGGAAGACAGTGGCCCTGGCGGACGTGGCTGTGAGCACACAGCCAGCACCCACGGCCCCCACCGGCCCGGCCTCGGCTGCTGGCGTCATAGCCGTAGACGAGCGGTTTGACGTTGGCCGCGTCTGTCTGTGTCGCTCTGTCTCCGGCGCTGTAAGCGCCCGTTCAGTGGACCCCTGTTCTGTGGCAGAGAACAATAAACTGGATGTCTGTGTGCCTGTGTGGATGGCTCCCTTCTCAGCACGATCCCAGCTCATCACTTGGGTGTAAACGTTTGTGTTTTATAAGATTCACTTTGTTTTTATTTTTCTATCTTGTGTACGTGTGGTGAACACCTGAATAAAGGAGAGCCTTCCACCACTCGTTGGGGCAGGGTCGCTTGCGGGGCTGTGGGGTGGCCCCAGCCGGGTGGCCTGGGCCCTGTCCCCGCCCCCGTCCGCTTCCGCTGCGCTCCGCCTTCTCGGGCCGGTGGCACTCGGTCCTGACGCTGCCCTCCTCAGTGCCCGTTCTTTTCTGTCCTCTGTCTCACAGCCTGGGCTCCTAAGCCCTTTCCTCCTCCTGGCTCCTCCTCCCTGTCCTGTCCGGGCCCCGACTCCTCCTCCTCTCCCTGGAGCCCCTGGCCAGCCCCGGGCCCCGAGCGGGACAGCCGCACGCAGGTCACCTTGCTGCCGCCCTTCCTGAGCGACCAGGCCCAGCGGGTGCACGCGCTGGGGACCTTCCACCTCTTCTGCCAGGCCACAGGTGAGTGGGGCCGCCCGTGCGGGGCGAGGCTGCCTGCGCGCCCGCTTCGCGGCTGGGCCAGAGGTGGAGCCGCCTGACGCTGTCCTGTGGGGGGGGGGGGCCTGCGGGAACGCGGAGGGTCAGCTCTCCTCCAGAAGGGGCCGGGCTGCGGGCCGGAGGGCCGGGGTCTCCATCGTAGCTGCTGGGCCGGCCCTGCCCTGATGTTCATGTCAAAGCGGCCTTCGGCGATAGCAGGGCCATGGCTGATGAGACGTTGTTTACAGAACTTAGCAAGGGGCCACATTAGGGCAGGGCCAGTCTGCCGACCTGGGTGTAGTTCATGGGGCTGCTCCCGTTTCTGCAGTACTTGAGAGATTGGTTGGTAGGTTTGGTTTTTTGTTTCGTTGGTTTTTTTTTCCCAGTCCTGGGGATTGAGCTCAGGGCCTCAGACGTGCACGGCTGGGACTGTCACTGAGCTGTGTCCCCAGTACTTTGTAAGAGGCTTTTAGTGTGAAACGGGGGCTGGTCCAGGCCCTGGCTCCTCCGCCTGTGCGTTGCTGGGGTTGCAGGCCTGTCCACCGTGGGCAGCACGTTTGGAAAGCTGTTTGATTATTCTTTTGGTACAGGGGATCGAACTTACAACCTCATGCCTGCCAGGCAGGCACTTAGGTCACTGAGCTAAATCCCTGGCCCTATTTTTGCAGACAGGGTCTCACTATGCAGTTCAGGCTGGCCTTGAACTCATTTTGTAGCCCAGGCTGCTCTAGAACTCACAACTGTCCTCCTGCCTCAGTCTCCCGAGTGCTGGGATTAAAGCTGTATGCTGCCAGGCCCTGCTTCTTTCAGAAAGTTGTAAAAAGTGACCTCCAATTCCAGAACAGGGCTCCGTTGACCTATACCAGGATGTTCAAAAGCAGGAAATACTGGGTTGGGCATCCTCCCCACAGGCGTGGAGCGTGTTCCCGGGTGGTAGAGGGCATTCCCCTGGGTCTGCTGTGGGCGGGCATCCTCCCGCAGGCGTGGAGCGTGTTCCCGGGTGTCGGAGGGCATTCCCCCGGGTCTGCTGTTGGGCGGGCATCCTCCCCGCGGGCGTGGAGCGTGTTCCCGGGTGTTGGAGGGCAT
>RJWM01030982.1:0-22909 GCA_004363535.1 Dasyprocta punctata
CTCCATTCCACTTCCCCAACCCTCCACCCTAGCCATATGCATTGCTTGGAAGACTCAGTGCCTTTGCACAAGCTGCCACCGCTCTCACATCAACTTTTCCCCTGCTCCCTTTTCTCTGGTAAAGGATGACTCATTTTTGAGGACTGGCTCTTTCAGAAAGAATTAGTCACCCCTCTCACAGGTTGTAGGAGTTCTCAGTGTGGCCTAGATAGGACTCCTGGGGCCCCTGACAGGGCAAGCACAGAGCATGGCCCCAGAAGAGTGCAGCATCCACAAAGCAGGGAGGGAAGGAAATGCCATGAGAGGCAAACCCCCTGCTTCCCTGGGCTCCTGTCAGTCCGCAGTGAGACTACGGAAAATTCTGCTGCAAAGTTCCCTTCCCTGGTTCACAGGGAAACCTCTGATCCTGTTGCATAGCTCACGCGAATGCCAAACCAAGCTTCCCCGGCTATTTACAGTCTCCATGGCGTTTATAAATAGGGAGGCCCCAGAAAGGAAAGTGGAATTTCAAAGAAGCTGAATGGGACCACCTCTCTCCCATCCTCCCTCCTCTGTTCCAAGCGGCTTTCCCTTAATACCCAGGAGAAGCACGAACCAGCTCTCCAAGTGAATGGGGCGGCGGGGGTGGGGGAGGGGCAGTGAAGCCCGGAGCATCCAAGAGAGAGTGTGAAGCCCAGCAGTGAGGAGTCACCAGAATGCGCACGGGACCTGGGCCCCAGCCCTGCTTCTGCCCCGCTGTGTGACTAACAGCCTGTCACGCTCTTCAGGCCTCCAGGCCCTAGAGTTTTCTCGTCGCGGAATGGGGACAGGGTAAGGCTCCAGGGAGCTACGGTCAGGATAAAGTGCACGGTAGCAAGATGTCCTAGTGGCCTGGTCAGAAATGTGGTCCTGGGAGAACAGGACGTACAGGCTTGAGTCTTTCAAAAGACCCGCAGGCCAAACAAAAGCGACTGGCCCCTCCCGGAGGCCCCGCCTTCCACCTACACGTCCTCCTCAGGGCAGCAGGAATGAGTCCTAAAGATCTCTGCTCTGGAGTTCGGGGTACAGGGGTGCACGTCCGGGCAGAGGAAGAGCTACAAAGACTCCCTACCACACCCTGGCCCCAGACTTTCCGGGATTGGGGCTCCCTGGGAGGGCAGGAGTGGGGAGCGGTTGTAACCAGGTTGGGAGAGGTGGGCCCGAGAAGAGAGGGGACCCCAGGGAGAAGGCATTTCCAATCATTGTCCCCAATTCTGGAAGAAGTTTCCGTGCTTGTCAGAGACATGCACTCCAGACCCGAGAGGGGGCCACACCCACAGGTAACAGAAGCACGATATCCAAGCAGGGCCAAAAGAACTTTTACCAGTCCTGGGCCCGGAAAGAGGAAGGAGGAAGAGGGCGGGAGTGGAGCAGGAGAAGGTGGTGCCCTGGACCGCGGGACCCGCTGCAAGGAATCCCCGGGGAACCGCCGCCTCCTGCTGTCACCTGCAGGCCGGGTCGGGTACCCCAAGGGCAAGGGTGAGCCCGGGCTCGGTTCCCCACCCGCGGGCGCGTACGTGTCGCCTCATGAAGGCCGACGCGTGGAGGCCTGGCCCCGCTCCTCTCCTGCCCCACCCGGACCACACTCCCTGGACCCCTGGAGGACCCCGCAAAGCGAGCGAGGACGCGCTACTCCGGCGATGCCCCCGCGGCCGGGCCGAGCCGAGCTCCAAGCGCGCGCGATCGGACCGGGAGGGGAGGGAGAGGAAGCACTCAGAGCAGCCCCAGCGCCCCCGAGGCCGGGCCTGGCCCTCCGCCTGCCCTACCTGCTGCAGCGGCGCTGGCGACGGCTGCTGCTGGGTCCAGCTGCGCTCAGCTGGTTCCGGGGTGCGGGGCGGGCGCGGGGGGGCGGGGCGCAGGCGGGAGCCGCCTTGGGGGCGGGCCGACTGGCGGAGCAGGGAGTGGGGGTGGGGGCGGGGCGCCAACCCCCTCCGCGGGCAACAGGGAGGACGGAGGCGCTGGACACCGGCTAGCGCTCATCCAGTGCGCCGCGCTGCTTTACCAACCCATCCCCTGGCTACGTCCCGTAGGAGGCCGTCGAATTCCCAGCTTTACGCAGAAGGAAACGGAGGCCCAGAGCAAGGAGCTGGGATTTTAAGGGCCCTGGGAGAGCAAACCCAGGGGAGCCCTGGAGCTGGGCTGGAGCCGAAGAGCTCAGTGGGGTTGGACCGCTGCTGTGCTTAGCTAGGACCAGTGGAGGAAGAGTTAGTCTGTGGCGAGGAGACCTTAGGAGGCAAAGCCCTCAGAGGTGAAATGGGCTCCCCACGAAAGTAGGGGAGGTGCGTGACGGCGGGGTGCAAACAAGAATCATTCCCAACAGCATCCGGGATGAAGAAATGGATGCCCAGGGCACTTCTGTCCAACAATGAACGGCTCAGGAATTGGAGGGCGGAGCTGGAACCCTTGACTTTTGCCAGTCCTATCACTCTGGGCAACCGATTTAACACAGTCAAGTCTTAGTTTTTTCAGATGTGAAATAGGTACGATTAACTGCCTCTTCTTAAGGCAGTGGAGAAAAGTCGGTGGGAGAAAGACGGCACAATGGCAAGCACAGTGGGTTCTCCATAAACTGATGACCTTGGCATGGTGGCACAGATTGAGAAAAGCCGCAGTGGTCAGAAAGATGAGTGCAAGGAGTGAAAGATTTTATTATCTCAGCAGCATCACTGTGCATTCGGGAAATTACTTTTTATAATGGAACAGGGTACAGGACAGTCTTCCCACAATCCTGGTACTAACATGGGTTCCCTGGCTCCAGTTTGGAGAACTTGTGTACTTGGCGGGGGGTCTGGAGCAGATGCCCGAGTGTCCATTCTCAGCCTAGGTGGTGGCAGCAGCCCCATGTTCAGCCAGAGTAAAGCTGTCTCCAACACAAAGTAAAGTGTACCAAAGTCAATAATTGCTGGGTGCCAGGGATCAGAGCAGGAAGGAAAGGCTGGTGTTGTTCAGATAGCAGAGAAAGCAAGAACACAGAACTGCGGCCTGGTTTTTTCATTGAGAAGCAGTCAGGGGAGCTGCAGGGTCTGGAGCATTCCAGCCTGGCCCTTCCTCCCACCCACCTCTCTTTTTCCAACAGCAGTGGTCACAGGAACCACTTCTCCAGTGCCTCACGCCATGCTCTGGGCTTTCCAGTGTTACCAACTTTATTTTTACTTCCCTCCTCTACTTCCCACGGCAGACATTACTGTGTAGCTTTTCAAATGAGCAGGTCAAGCCACAGAAATGGTTAAGCAGCTCTCTGGATGCACACAAATGATACAGCCCTGCCTGGTGCTCCATGAAGGATTCCTTGGCCCGCCAGGGGTGGTGGCGCACGCCTTTAATCCCAGCATTCAGGAGGCTGAGGTAGGCGGAGCGTTGTGAGTTTGAGGCCGACTTGGGCTACAACGTGAGCGCAAGGCCAGCCTGAGCTATATAGTGGGACCCTGCCTCAACAAAAATAGGGCTGGGAGTTTGGCTCAGTGGTTTAAGAGCTTGCCTGGCAGGCATGAGGTTGACAGTTCAATCTCTGGTACTGAAATTAAAAAAAAAAAAAAAAAAAGCATCCTTGGCCCTTGCTCCTTTGTTCAGTATCCTGTGTCACTCTCTGCCATCCTTCCTATCTTGGAAAACAGCCTCAGTTCCACTTTTTCTGAGAACTGAAGCAGAGTGCCCACACCAAGAGAGACTCTCACCCACTCCCTGCCACTGTGATTTCCCTAGAAGCTGCCGGCGGGGCTGGTGGGGAGAAAGGCAAAACCACAGGCTGTGTGGCACCGAGCTCTTTTGATTATAAGCTCCAGATCCCTGTGCCTTGGAATTATCTAACCTCTCATTTCCAACCCCTGCAACTTCTCTCAGACAAGGGAGGGGAACCTCTGAATCTGTGTCTCCACAGAGCAGGAAAATATCGTATCAGAATGGAGGAAACACTGGAGAACACCTGGCCCAACTCTTCATCTTAACTGGGGAAACTAAGGCCAGGAGAACAGAGGGGCTTGTACTCATAACATTGGTACTCTGTTTGGTGGCCAGAGAGATACATAGGCACAGGCTGTCACCAGAAATGTTTGTGATGATGATGATGATGATGATGATGATGATGATGATGATAACTCATCCTTGTGTGGGAGATCCAAGCAAGTTCCTATGCTTTAACATGTGTGTTTCACAGCTAGTCAGCCTATATCCCAGCCTGATCTTACAGGGTCAAGTCTGCCATCCTTGGGTGTCTAGAAGTCACTTTTGCCTTTGTGTCCTGTCCTCATTCCTTGGACATTCCTTGTCCTCCTTCTAGACTTCTTGGATCCAAGGAT
The DNA here is from genome assembly GCA_004363535.1 of Dasyprocta punctata. NCBI lineage: Eukaryota > Metazoa > Chordata > Mammalia > Rodentia > Dasyproctidae > Dasyprocta > Dasyprocta punctata. The sequence goes on from RJWM01030982.1 coordinate 4,314, forward strand.
CAGGCAGGCTATTTGTCCTGGATTCACACCTCCGAGCAAGTGTCTTGTTGATGCGCATCTCCTCCGATGGAACTTCAACCTGTCATTCTTTTGCCAGAAGACTACCTCCATCATCGAGTGAGGATGGGAGAAAGGAAGGCTATGTATGGGCCGTGGAATAGACAATGAAGGGCGCCCACTCTGTCCTCCAGAATCCCTCTTTCTACCCGTGTTTGTATTATTAACTCTCCACTGCCAAAACTGAGTTGACAGAATTAGGAGTAGACACCTGAGCCAACATGGATTATCAGAATTTGGAATGGGAGCTTGGATGTGATAACTCTGTTTACCTAACTGGGCCTGTGAGGACTGGTGACCTCTGAAGGCTATGCATGCCATACAGAGGCAGCCATCTGCCATCATGTTCACAAGACAGCCCGTGAGAACCTTGTTAAATGGCTAAATGAGTGTGGAGATTCATAGAGGAGAGGCTTGGGCTGGCCAGGGAAGATGTCTGGGTCAGTTGGGCTCTTTTGTTTGGAGCTAGCTTTCTTGGAGCCAGCTTCAGAAAATAAGTTATCATGATACATATTTACTGTGCATGGAATCCCTTACAGTAAGCTCTAAGAAGTGGAGCACAAGACAGAGGTTCTGTGCAAGGAATTACTGAAGGGAGTGCTCTCAGAAGGTCCTGGAAAATCCCATGGATCACTAGGGCAAAGGTGCAACTGGGTGTCAGGGTCAGAGCTTAAATAGGACTTCAGTACTAGGGGGGTCCCAAGAAGTACTCTCACCCCGTCTTTCATCTCTGCCCAGCTCTTTATCCCTCAGCTCTGTATCACACAAGCATTTCTACTTTCCCCAAATGGCATTCACCAGCAGTGAGTTGGAGCTTTTACTGGTGGTCTACATCTAACTTGAGTCAGATGTCTGCCCTTTATTCAGCACACTCCAGCCAGAGTGGCAGGGTCACACTGCCCACATCTAGCTGTGCCCACTATCGCCTGTGGGTGAAGAGGTGTGGTTCCGTGAGAAAAGCAGGGGAGCTGGCAGAGAAAACACTCACCAGGCAGAAGGCCTTGAAGGGGAGATGAGACTGAAAATAGAGGTGAGGAAGGGGGCAGAGTCTTCCATCCTGGAACAGCATAAACTCAGATGTGGAGGTTGGGGGACCATAGGCCCGGAAGTGGGGAACGAGTGTGCTTTGCCTCAGAATGCTTACAACCAGCTGTTAAACAGTCTTCAGTAGTGATTTATATAACCATATAATTACATACATTATAAGGTAATAAACTCTCAAAACTTATTACTTCCTAATTATTTGACTATACTCCAGTGCTACCTATGCTCTTAAAGTTACGCTAGCTGTTTCTCTATATGCTAGAAATACCATGTGAGTGTGTGCTATTGCACATTTCTCCCCAGCTACGCATTCCATGACATTATGCTGGTGGCCTGAAATCAGCCAAGATGGGAATATTTACACCGCAGAAATCAACAAAACTTCTAAGTCAGAGCTTCCAGTACCCCTGCTCAATTTTCCAGCACAGCACTGCCCACTCCCCTGGGTTCCCCCTCTTGACTCTCTCGGTTCAGATTATCTGTTTATGAGTCTGTTGCTCATTGGACTAGGGGCTCAGTGGATGGAGAAAACGTGTTTGTTTGTTTTCCAGTGTGACTGCAGTGGCAAATAGTCCCTGGCATGGAAAAGATGCTTACCAACTTCTTAATTGGATTAATTGATGCACAAGATGAGTGTGGCCAGATGGAGTGTTTTCAGTACATCAGGAGGACCTGGAAAGAGTTGCAAGAGCTGCCGATCTAAATATTTTCCAAGTGTCCTGGGCAGGAATGTGTTTGCTCTATGGTTTTATTTTATTTTATTTTTTATTTTTTACTTTTTGGTGCTAGGGTTTGGACCTAGGATCTTGCACATACTAAGTACATAATCTACCACAGAGCTCCACCCTGATCCCATTATTTTAATGAGAATTTAAAACTATAAATTCCAAACTGGATGTAGTGGTACACACCTGTAATCCCAGCACTCAAGAGGGTGAGGCAAAAGGATCCATGGGCGTTCAAGGCCAGCCTGGGCTACGTAGTAAACTCAAGGCCAGCCTGAATTACACAGTAAGACACTGTCTCAAAAAACTAAACAAACTCTAAACAAACAAAAATAACTATAGGTTCCCCATAATCACCATAAGTTCCCTGTAGCTCAATCTTAAGACCCAGCATTTATGGCTTGCCATATCACTGAATATCTAGCAGAAATGATTTTATAATCCTGCCCATAAGTGCCGATGAGATGCTGTACAATTCCAGCGCCAGAAGGGTCACTGATTGGATTTCCCAGTGAGCCAGCCTCCCAAGCTAAATTTTCAAGGAAAGAGCCCAAATGCCAACTGATTTTGTTCCTTCTGCTGGGCCTGGGACTACTGCTCCCAGCTCCACCCAAATGGCCCCGTGACAGTGGCATTTGTAATAATAATAACTAAAAGTATAATTACAATGACCATACTTTGAGTGCTTACTGTATGCTGGCCACTTTATTACTTTATTCTGAAGGACTAAGTTAGGAATTGTTAGGAATTGTTAACTTCAGTGCTTCATAGCAGTAAGCAGGCTCAGAGAAGATGAGAAACCTCCCTACACTTCCATAGTGGGATGAGGGGTAGAATAGGATTTGAATCCCACTCTGTGTCTAAAGCACAGATTCTTTCTACAGCCAAGGTAAAAGGAGGCCAAGAGCAAGGTCAGGTGTTATATCTGCCTCCTGTTCAGGATCATGAATTATTTCATCTTAGTAATGTTAGGTCCACTCCCTGTCTACTTCTTATAATAACTGATAACAACTTACTGTTATTTGTGCGTGTGTGTGTGTGTGTGCATGCGTGTGTGTGTGTGTGTGTGCATGTGTAGGTACACACAGTGCTGGGGATTGAATCCAGGACATCACACATGCTAGGCACTGTGCTCTACCATTAGCCACATCCCAGTCCCTACTTGCTATTTCTTTATACAGAGAGTATTTGGAGTTGTTTAAGAAATGAAGTATTTTTTTAAAAGGTTATACATTTCCAAGCTTTAGAAGTACAACGTAATTTATAAAATCCATTAAACACCCCCCAAAAAATCATTGTAGCAGTGTTATTTTTGCATTAGGAGATACAAACCCCACATCACTCAGCCTCTCTGTGCCTTGGTTTCTTCATTCGACAATAGTGTCCAATCCAAGAGCTGTGGGGAAATTAAATAAAATTATCCACATCAAGGCCTGAGGCATGGAAGCACTCTGGGAACAGGAGATGGATCATTACTGGATCTCCCTAGGTAACAGCACACAGGGTCAGAAATTGAGTGAGCTCGGGCCAGTGTGAGTGGAAGGCCAGGTCCACGGGCGGAGCTGTGGATTGAGCCAGACAGCAAGATGCGCCGGACTTAGGGAAGCAGGAGGACTACAGTGTTCGTGGGTTCCTGCTCGTAACAGTGTCCGCTTCTAATGACAAATTGCTCAGATCATAATTAATCACACTTCTGCTTCACAGATACAGAAAGTGGCTCAGCAAGGTGAAGTCACTTGTTTCCATTGCACAGCTGGGAAATGGCAGAACTGAGACAGAAACCAGATTTCCTCCAAAGCCACTGCTGAGAGCACGCCAGGCTGGGGACATGGGCAGTGGGAAGCTGTCAAAGGCAGGAGACTGACACTGCTGGACCCTGGTCAAGAAGATGTGTCCCAACATAGGCCACGGGGTCCGGCTGGCCTCACAGACCGTGCCTGCCAGGGATTTAGCAGGAAGAGCTGGCTTTTGTTCTAGATGAATCAGGCCAGCTGTTTCTGAAAGGCCAGCCCCACTCTTCTGGGCCCAGAGTGCCAGAAGGCATTCATTCAGCTGTCCCGGCAGGTCACCATTGTGGGGGAGGGGTGGCACTTTGCACACTGGACCAAACCATTTACAGAGTTACATTATCACCCAGCGGAACAAAGGGCTTTTCAAATGTGGTGCTGGGTCTCAGAGTTGAAACACACAGTCAGGCTGGCAATGCTTTACCCACTTTGGAATTTGAAAAAAAATTTTTTTAAAGAAAAAAGAAAAAAAGAACAGGTGTTGGGATGAAGACTTTAGTCAAAAGTTGATCTCCTTCCTCCTCAGTCCTCATCCCTACCACTTTCCTCCTTCTTCTTTCTTTCTCCCTTTTCTTCCACGCTTCCATTTCTTCTTCCTGTTTCTCCCTCTCTTCCTTCCTCTTTTTTTTTTTTTTTTACCCTCTCAGTTTGATGGAGTCCACAGAGCCCAAGGAATTAGAACATCCCAGTCCCACTCCTTGTCCTCTGTCTGCCCAGCAAGTCACTCACTCCTCGGAGTCCCCATAGTCTCACCTGCAAACCGGGATGCTGGGAGAACGGCCTATGGGAGATCACACCTGGCTCATAGCACCAGGGGTGCGGTGTGGCACTGGCCCCAGCCCCAAGGAGAACCAAAGAGCACCTATCTCATAAGACCCAAAACTGTCCTTTGGTTCCTTAGCCCTTAAGACAAGTCACTCTAGGTAAGAACATCTTCAAAAGCTTACCATACAGACATCATTTTATTAAACTTTTTTTTCTCAAATGCAAACTGTAGTTTTGAGAAACCCAATACCTGATTAGCAAGAGCACAAGGTTTCCCTGCATTCTCCCTCTCCTCCTGAATGTTCCCCAAACTCTGGGACTGAAGAAGCCCCAACTGGGAAGGCGTCGGACCACTGCCCACACCAAGCAGGTAACCTGGAGCGGTAAACTGCACTCTTTCTCTGGTGCTGTTCAGCAGTTTTGACCTCAGACAGGTGACCTTGCAGATCCAGGCTGCTGGGCAGGCGCTAAGAGCTCAGAGCTATCTAGCTCCCTCTCTGCTTAGCCCAGACCTGTGTTCAGTTTATCACACAGGCATTTGCCAAAGTCCCAGATGGACAGGAATCTTGCATCAGAATGTTCGTATAGCTGCCCTTAGGGCCTCTGACCATGCTTTCTTGTCTCTAGATGCTTATAAGTCCCCCTTTATGCATAAGAAAGCATCCTTCAGACAGTAAAAGATGAAGGACACAGCAGGACTGTCAAACCTATTGTTCCTGTGAACTGAAACAGGAAATCTAAATCTTCAGCGTGTAACCTGTGACACTTCTTTTAAAGTGTCCAGTTTGGTCATGGCCTGAAATACAATTGACACAGTCTAGCTTTATGGGAACTCATGGAAGGCTCTGAGAACCAGGGCTGGGAGTTGGTGAGCTTTGCATGTTATCACTCTCCAGACAAACTCCAAACTTTTTAGCCTGGCACTGGTGGCCACACACTGTCTGGCAATGCTTTATTTCTCTAATCTTACCTCATCCCCTTCCAGCCTGAACCCTGTACCCTTATGCCACTGCGTCACCTGCCAGTCCCCTGACAAAACACAGGTCCTGTCACCTGGACACCTCTAAACCTCTGTACCCCAGTTCTCTTGATTGCGATTGCCCATCATGACGCTCCCCTTCACTGGACTTTTTTTTTTTTTTTTAATGGTACCGGAAATCGAATCTGTGCTGCTGAGCCATATCCCTGGCCCAGGACTCTTACTTATTTTTCAGACTCATTTAGTGGGAACCCTCTTTGGAAAGCCTTCTCTGACTCCCTCTGGGGCAGTTTATATTAGCTGTTTCTGTGTCCCCAGTCCTCTGACAAGCCTCCACCATTCTAACTTCTTACACCAGTCTGTCTAAGTGGGCTCCCTGTCCTAGAATTCTTTACCCTGGACCTCTACTTAATTCCTCTATAAGTGATGGGTGTTTGCTGATTTGTTTCCTGCTTCCTCCACCAGGCTGTGAGCTCCTCAGGGATAGGGACAGAGATCTCTTGCTATTTCCTCTGAAACTGCCCTAGACACAGCAGGTCTTTAACACACACTGAATTTAATTGATAACTCAGTTGAATGATCACACTGTGTTCTAGTTATCTGTTCATGTTTCCAGCTGTACCAGTGAACACCTCATGAGCAGGGACAAAGTCTTGCTCACTATTACGCTTCCAGCATGAACTTGAGGCATATAAAAGATTGGTAAAGTGTTGATTGGATGTATAGATGGATGAACGGATGTATAGATGGGTGGATGGATGGATGGATGGATGGATGGATGGATGCAATGAATTAGAAGAATTAACATGAAAGCTGGGTGAAAAATGATCACATAAAGGAATTCTAAATAGAGCCGGTTGTGGTGGCACATGCCTGTAATCCCAGCACTCGGAAGGCTGAGGCAGGAGGATCGTTGCAAGTTCAAGACCAGCGTGGGCTACAAAGTGAGTTCAAGGCCAGCCTGAACTGCATAATGAGACCCTGTCTCAAAGAAATAGGGCCGTGGATTTAGCTCAGTGGTGTAAGCACCTGCATGGCAAGCATGAAGTTGTGAGTTTGATCCCCAGTACCAAAAAAAAAAAAAAAGGAATCCTGAATAACACTCTACTGACATAAATGTTACTTTCACTATTTGCAGTAAATATAAGGCTTCTTTTTCAATTATGCTCAGTTGTACTACTGTAAGAAAGAAAAAAAAATCTTATAATGGAGTTGGTCCAGGTTAACCTTTAAAAAACAATCACCACTGAAATCCAATGACCGGAAACTTTTAGTGAGTAGGCTAGACATTGATATCAATTTACATTAATTAGTGAGGCTAGGAAACCATCTCTAAACATTTGCTTCCTTAATCTCTTAGGTTTGTATCAGATATCATCCTTGGATTTTTCCAAGTTTTGCATTTAAAAAAATACAATAACTTATCAATTGTCTTTAAAAGAGACTTTACCTTTAAGCTAAATCCCCGTACGCCTCCAAGTTTCCTAAAATCAGAACATAGGCCCTGGTATAAGACTGTCAGCAATAAGAATCTCTAAACCAAGTAGAATTCTAGATCATAGAATCATCAAATTCAGCATATCCATAGATTATTTCTATTTTTATACAATGTAGTTGTCATGTGCAAATAATTATGCACAAGTCTTTTTTCTTCTCCTTGTGTCATTTAGCAAACATTTTCCTGGGTTGCAAGATGCCCTGTCTGTTTTTCTGAACAAGTCATTCAGCCTAAGCCTCAGGAATCACTTCCGCTTCAGCATGCCGCCCTCAGAGCTGTTGACAGATCCTTGAGCTAATGGAAGGGAGCTGCTTTGGCTGCAGAGGGGGCCGGCTGCAGGATCACACATCTTTTTTTTTTTTTTTAATCCATTTTATTTCAAAGAGAAAAAAATAAAGTAAAATTTCAAAACACAAAAATAAGGGGACAACAATGGTACATATATTGCACATTGCCACCCCCAAATCAGTCACCCAGAGCACATCTGTATTCAATTTTCCGAACAATACCAGCACAAACCTTTCTCTTCAGTGAACTCAGAGAAATCAGTAGTATAACTAGCTTAACTATATATATATATATATATATATATCTTTAAGCTCACACTATTGCAACAATATGATGTTTACACATGCATATCTGGTCTATTTCACTTACAAGTGTGGTTTGTTTTTTTTTTTGGCACTGGAGATCGAACTCACAAGCTCATGCCTGCTAGACAGGTGCTTAAGCCACTGAGCCAAACTATTGGCCCTAGTTTTTTTGAGGCAGGGTCACACTATGTAGCTCAGGCTGGCCTGTGCTCGCGTTGTAGCCCAAGCCAGCCTCTAACTCACAACAGTCCTCCTACCTCAGCCTCCTGAGTGCTGGGATTAAAGGCATGCGCCCACGCCCGGCTTTATGAGTGTGGTCTTAAATTGCATCCATTTACCTATAAAAGTCTTAAGTTTGTTCTTTATGACTGAATAGGACTCCATTGTATAAAAGTACCACATCTTTTTATCCACTCCTCAGTTAGTGGGAATTTAGGGTTGTTTCCAAGATCTAGCTATTACAAATTTTGCTGCTACGAACATGGGTACACATGTATTGCTGTGGTACAATGTTTTTAATTCTTCTGGGAAGACATCCTAAAGAGGAATAGCTGGGTCAAATGGGACTTCCAATCCTAGGTTTTTGAGGAATCTCCACACTGATTTCCACAGTGCTTGTACCAGTCTACATTCCCACCGACAGTGGAGAAAGGTTCATTTTTCCTCACAGCCCCTCCAGCATTTGTTATTGCTTGATTTCTTGATAGTAGCCACTTTCTGGGGTGAGGCGGAATCTCAGTGCTGTTTTAATTTGCATCTCTCAAATGAGCAGTGATGTTGAACATTTTTTCATATATTTATTTGCTGTTTGTATTTCTTTATCTGAGAAGTGTGTAATGCCCATTTTTGGGCTAGGTTTTTAAATCTGGAAGGACTGATTTTTTTAGTTCTTTATATATTTTTTATAGTAATCCTTTGTCTGAGGAACAGGTGGTAAACATTTTTCTCCCACATTGTGAGTTGTCTCTTCACTCTGTTGGTGGCTTTTTAATAAGATGAAATCCCAGTTGTTGATTCTTTGTGACAGTTCCTGTGCAATCAGGGTTTTAATCATAAAGTCTTTGTTTGCACCAATGTCTCCAAGAGTTTTACCCACTCTATCTTCTCGCAGATTTAATGTTTCTGTTTTAATATTTAGATCTTTGATCCATCCTAAATTTAGTTTAGTGCATGGTGAAAGATATGGGTCCAACTTTAATCTTCAGTATGTGGAGAGCCAGTTTTTCTAGCACCAGCACCATTTATTAAACAGGCTGTCTTTCTTCCAGTGAATGCGTTCGGCACCTTTGTCAAAGACAAGGTGGCTTAGCATGTCTGGAGTTGTTTCTGCATCTTCTAATCTGTTCCATTGATCTTCTGGGTTTTTTTTTTTTTTTGCCAGTATTGCGCTGGTTTTTGTTTTGTTTTGTTTTGTTTTGTTTTTATCACAGCAACTTTATAGTATAATTTCAAGTCAGGGATTGTGATGCCCCCTGCCTTGCCTTTGTTACCCAGGATTGTCTTTGCTATTCTAGGTCCTTCTGGCTCCAGATGAATTTTAGAATTGTTTTCTCTAATTCTGGGGATCACACATCTTTCTGGCATTCTGGCTTTGCAAATTCCTTGTCATCTTTAAGCCTTTGTTCTCTGACTGGCAAACTGGAAATTAAAATGCAGAGAGTTGGTATAAGAACCAAATGAGTTTTTGAAAATGCATGTGTGTTGTGCTGGGTTTTACTCCCCAACACCAAAAAAAGAAATGTAATATTTAGCTTAGTGTCACATAGTAGCTCTTAACAAATGGTCACCACTATTGTTACTATTCTTATTGGTGATGTTATTATTATTATAATCTTTCCTTTTCCATAGAGTTCATATAACATGATTATTTAACCTTTACCAAATACTTTGCTATTTCTCAACATTTATGAGAAATTCTGCAAGGTACATCTTCAGCAATACAACATTTTTCTTCAAAAATTTTATATTTTCTTATATGTGGTTAAAAAAAAAGGAACCCTTCTACATTGGTGGGAATACAAACTACTACAATTGTTACAGAACTCAGTATGGAGATTCCTCAAAGAACTAAAAATTGAAGTTCCATTCAAATCAGCTATACCTCTGCTGGGTATATTCTTTTTCCTTTTTCTTCTAGGTATATTCTGGAAAGAGTTAAAGACATCATACTATAGTGATACATGCATACCCATATTTATATTTTGTATTTTTTATTTTTTGGTATTGAGAATCGAACTCAGGACCTCACACTTACCAGGTAGGCGCTACAACCCTGAGCTAAATCCCCAGCCCCTACTCCTATTTATAGTAGTTTAATTCACAATGGCTAAGTTCTGGAAACAGTCTAGATGACTATTGATGGACAGATGAATAAAGAAAGTTTTATATATATATATATATATATATATATATATATGAAGTAATTTTATTTGACCACAATGAAGAATGACTTCAAGTCATTTGTAGGAAAATGGATGGATCTTGAGATCAAATAAGTGAAATAAGTTAGACATAAAGTTAAATTTCATATAATTTCTCTCATTTGAGAAAATTAAAAATAAATTAAACAGTAAAAGAAAGGCAGATTTTTTGGAGTAGGAGGAGGAGATCAGGAGAAGGGGAAGAAGGATAAAATAGTCTAACAGATTATATATAAAAATTATATATGTCACAATTCCCCCAAAAGAATGTAAATTTCATTTATTGTAAACATATATCAAGTAAAAAAAAAAGAAACAATTTTAACTCTTCAGATTAAACACTCAAGAAAAGCCAGCACAGCCCACCATGGCCCTGTTTGGTTTTGTGAGCCCCTGATCCTTTAAGGCACAATTAAAACCTAAGCCCTCCAGAAAGCTTCCTTAACTCACAAAAAGTGAATCTCCAAACCCACTTTACCTGCAACCCACAGTCTCTCTCATAGGTGTCTTCAGGTCAACTCCCACGTGGTTGCAGAAAGATTTTCTAGAAATGTTGTATGGAAAAACAAAATTTCTCACTGATGACAGTGTAAATTATTATAAAGCCAGAAAAAGATAAATTGGAACGTTTTTCATCCTTTTTGATCCACCAATTAGATATCTTTTATACAGAAGCACTCAAACATGTCAAAATGGCATATTTACAAGGTTATTTAAACATTGCTTATAGTAGCATAATATTGGAAATCACCTACATCACCATTAAAAGGGAATTATTCAAATAAATTATGACACACGCCTACATTGGAATACGATTGTATTGCAAACAAGAGTAGGAAAATCTTTCTATAGTGAAATGGGGTCCTCCTCAAAATTTATCTCTAGTTTGAAATGAAAAGCAAGGTACAATGAAATACCAGCATGTATGTCAAAAATAAAAAGAGTGAGGCTTAACGGTCCATGCCTTGAACCCTAACACTAAAGGAGGCTGAGGCAGGAAGATATCAAATTTGAGTCTTTCTTGGGCAACTTAGTGAGATCTTGTTTCAGATAAAGAATAAAAAAGGCTGGGGATGTAGTTCACTGTAGCATGTACTTGGGTTCAGTCTCCAGTACTGCAAATAAAAAGAGGGGAAGGAAGAGATACTTATATTTACTTTTTCTTGCATGAAATTCTTTGGCGGAATAAAAAAAATAAATTGGTTACCCCTTGGGAGATTATTGGGTGGCAGACAGATGGGGCAGAAAGACTTTTGTGTCTATTCTATTGTTGCTTCTGAAATTTAAACTCTGTGTGTATATTATCTATCCAAAATGATAATACTAAAAACAAAATATCTGCTGTGGACACACAGAAAATATTGCTATGTGTGCTCATTGCCATGAACCCTGGAAGAAAAACTGCTCCTACGTTGGGGAGAAAACCTTTCTAAAGGCCTTTTGGTTGTGCAAAGTCAAAGCACTGACCCTGTTCTGAAAAGGAAACATGAACTCATCATAAAGTGAAGGATGGACTCTTAGGAAAAGACATAGTTCTGGTTTAAACAATTCTCTGTCTCTCTGGGAGTAATCCAATCGATGGAGTTTGGGCCATTGGGAACTAGAAGAAGAGAAAAGAAAAGAGAAGGCACTTAAATAAGAATGGAACCAGGAGCTAAGGTGGCCCCCTATATACTATAAAGTTGCTAAAGACCTTCAGAGCAAAAAATCTTGTTTCATGGGGAGCCAAGTCTTGCTATCATGTGACAGTGGTTTCGTGCCAAAGTTTACCTGCTTTGTGGTCTCCACTCACCCTCGGAGAACCCAGTTGTAAGAGGTGAATGGAACTGGACAAGAAGGGCTTTGTGAGCACCCCGGGGCCGGATGAGGCCTGAGCCACCGTGACCAGTCACACGACCACAACCAGAGAGAACTCCCTGCTGCCTGCCCCAAACTTGTCTGCACATTGTCCCCCTGTGGGAATCTGGGGTCTCCATCCCTCCATTAGCACTGATCGGGTGTCCTTCTGAGATCAGACCACAGTTAATGACACTGCTACTACAAGTAGATGGGGACATTCTGGATAGCAGTTGTCTGGCAAATCTGACGATGTTAAGCAATTGCTTAAAATTCATTATACCATGGACCAAATGTCTGTGTTCCCCCTAAATTTGTGTTGAACCCCAAACCCCAATGTGATGATCTGTGGAAGTGGTGCCTTTGGGAGTTCATTTAGTCATGAGGATGGAGCCCTCCTGAATGGGATTAGTGCCTTTACAAGAAGAGGCCAGAGAGCTCGGAAGTGAAGATACAATGAGAAGGGGCAGTCAGTAACCTGGAAGGGGGATCTTATTAGAATCCATCATGCTGGCACCCCACTTTCGGACTTCTAACCTCCAGAACTGGAGGAAATAAATATCTGTCCCACTCCCACCCTGAGGTATTTTGTCATAGCCCCCAAAATTGATTAATTCAAACTTCCATCTACCCCATCAGGGTAAATTGCAAACTCCTTAGCCAAATATATTAGTCCAGATAGGCTAGGTTATACTCTAGTGACAAATTAACCCCCACATCCTAGTGGCTTAATACAACAGAAGTTTATTCCTTGCCCAGGGCATCTATGCAATGCATGTGCTTCCCATAAGCACCCATGAACCCTGACTAATGAGGGCACACTGTCTTGGAGCTGACTACTGGGAACCTGTGGCTCCTTGGTCACTAGAGGAAGACTGGAAAGCTGAGGGACTACTGATGCTTTATCTTTTACATTTCAGCACAGAGCTGATGATATATGTGACTTCTACTCACAGCCTATTGGTGAAACTAGTCATGTGATTCCTTCCAACTGCAGAGACCAGAACATGTGGAGAAAAGATGGATGTTCGGTGAACAGGACATATCTCTGTCCTACATGACACTCAAGACTTCATTTCTTGCCACTGCCCTCCTTCCTAAACTCATAATTTTCCCTGGCCACAGGAGTTAGGCGTGTCCTTGAACCATCACTCACGCTGGTTCCTGCACAACAAAGTGCTCTTCGTTCCTTCTCTGCTGCAATTCTACTACTTCCTTTGAACCCAGCTTGAACTCTAGCTCTCTATTCCAGATCTCTCTGGGTAAAAATTATTGATCTCTCCTAGTTTGGCCACATTACTCTTTCTCTCTAGCTCTCTCTGTCTCTGTCTCTGTCTCTCTCTCTCTCTTTCTGTCTCTCTCCCTCTGTTGTTGTTTGGTGTTTTGTGTTTCTTTTTTTGTCTTTTGAGATAGGGTTTCATTATGAAGTTCAGAGTGGCCTTGAACTCACTTTATAGCCCAGGTTGGCCTCAAATTTGTAGTGATCCTCCTGCCTCAGCCTCCCAAGTGCTGGGATTATAGGTGTGCACCACCACACCAGGCTCACATTCCTTGTTCTATTCCCAGCAGCACTTAGTTCCATGAGACTAACTTCCTGGCATCTTTCACAGTGCCTAGCACATAGCAGACACTAAATAAATATTTGTCAAATGAATGCTTCCCCTTTAGAATTTTTCAAATGATGCTCAAATTGTTTGTATATCTTTCTTCACTCCCATCTACCCATGACCCATAGGTCTTATTCATCTCACTGGCTCAAAACTGACCATGACTGAGAGCATTTTCACTAAGTAACTTGTGGGGACTTAACTAATTAATTAGTCTAATATTTAATTTTGAATAATAATTCAAAAATAACTACAAACCAACCTTTAAAAACTGAATATTAGTTGTATGTATGTTATGCTTCAATTTAAAAGTTTCATTTATTTATTTATTTATACCGAGAATCCAACTGGAAAGGAACTTGAGCTTGCCAGGCAGGCGTAAAAGTTTATTTTAAAAACAAACAGGGATGATAAACCAAGAAGGAAATTACTGAAGAGTAATTTCACAAACACAAATTACTGTTTTCTAGAATAATTGCATTGATGTGTGAGCTGGGGAAGGATATCTATAGAAGAATCTATAAAAGTGCTCTGGGCGCAGTACTATAAACGGGAAGGTGGCAGAGTACCAAGGGCAGAATTGTCATCAGACGGAAGGTCCTGGGCAAGTTGTTTCCAGGTTCTAGGTATCTTAAACAAAGAATAAATCAGGACACTCAGAAGGAGAAACAAGAATAAGACTGACTCAAAGGGAGAGAACCGAAATTACACTCCAGAGAGTGGAAACAGGCCAATGAGAAGAGCTAATAGCCCTAGTAGGGGCAGGAACTGGTTTTCTGAAGGTCCTGGGATTACAGAAGGATCCACAGGTGGGAACTGTGAGATACGTGACTCAGCCCACTCATTGGGAGGGGGAGCTTTGGACCATACAAGGATTATAGGGGCAATGTCTTGGCACCCACAGCCCCAGGGGGTAGGAGGTGAGGGTGGGTGGGGCCACATCCAGACTGCAATGCAAAGAAGCCCACAGACCTGGCCCCTGCATGGTGGGTTTTGCTTGTGCCCGAGGGTCCTGGGGTCCAGTGTGAACGTTATCTATTGGTTTCCCCACGTCTTGACGTGCTTGTCCTTGCTATCTGGCTCCCAATTCTTGCTCCGCAGCTTTCTGTTTGTCCTTGCTCTGTCTCGTATCTCAGAATCACATTGTGGCCTCAGGATAGTGTGGGCTCCAGGGCTCCAGGGCTCCAGGTGCTGTAGGGAACGCACGTGGACCTCCACTCCTCTTTTCTGCTTCTCTCTGAGCCCGTCCTGCATTGTTCACATTTACTAAAACTCAGCTTTTCCTGCTTCTCAGAAAACAGCGACTGGAACCAGAGTCAGCAGCTACCTGGCTTCTCTTTTGAAAACCACAGGGGCTATATTCTATGTCCCAATTTCAAGATCCCAGAGAAACACTGATGGGCTCCACTTGCTGGGTGCCCGATGGCGCAGTCATGGGAGACCAGCAAGGAGAGTCCTCACGTGCACACATGGCTGTTTCCCCCTGCGACCTTGGTTACAGTGGAACCAGACCCCAGGAAACAGGGGCAAGCGCTATCTATTAAAACCAGGCAGAAGGAGAGCTATTCTGGAGAAAGCAGTTTCAGAAGGAGATAATACACAAATACAAATATATCCTCTGGGAGAAAATGAATGTGAGGAAACATTATTTGGGAAGGAATTAAGTGGTGACTTCTACTTCACAGGTATTCTCTTGCATCGCCCGATGCCCGCGTCTCCACTGCCAAGTCCTATCAGTTTTATCTTCCTTTGTGCAATAGTTCCCTCCCGGACATCAGCATTGCCTCAGATCTTTCTTGGTCATTTTTGGTCTACACTGTGGCAATAGCCTCTAACTGGTCCTGCTGCCTCCAGTCTCATCTTATCGTAACCATCCCCCACATGATGGTCTCCAAATGACTCTTGTCACTATGATCCTTCTTCTAATCCTGCCACTTCTAGTCCTTCCTTCCTCTGTGATGCCACATCACTGTGTCCCACTTTGGCTTCTAGATGCATCTGTTTCCTCTGCAGTGTTCTTTCAGAGAAGAAACTATGTCTTGCTCCTCTTGGAATCCCCAGTTCCAAGCCTACAGTGTGGCACAACTAGGAATCCACAAATGCTTAGTGGAAGGAAGGAAGGAAGGAAGAAAGGAAGAAAGGAAGAAAGGAAGAAAGGAAGAAAGGGCCTCCAAATTATATAGGGGAAATAAATGGAACTCCCAGTCTGCTAGATGTCTGATACTCCAAGTTCATGTTCCCTCAAATAGAAGAAGGAATTTTAAGGAACAACAGAGATTAGGAGTAGGAAATTTTATTGTGAGAGAGCCTCTGAGAGAGACGGGAGGGGACCCAAGTGGGTTGCCGCAGACCCTACTTTCCAAAGGAAGTTTTATAGAGCAAAATCATAAAGTAGATACAATGTGGGACAAAACTGTGATCAACCAGTAAGACTGCAAGTATAGCCACTTAGGTGATGTTGATCCAGTGGGAAAGCAAGTCACGTAGCAAGTGCACAGGGAAAGAACAAGGATCCTTTTTTGGAAGAGCTGAGCTAAGAGGTCCTGTTCATCCACCCAGGTGACTGAAGCCTGCCTAGAGTTTTTTGGATCAGGTGATACCAGTTATAGTATATTGCTTCTCCCCAGGGGAAGCATGTAGGCCTGGTCATTCTGTCTTTATCTTGAGGCCTGGCCTTCAACAGATGCGCCTCCAGCCACAGTTGTAAGGTGTTTTCATTCTTTGCCCTGACTCCCATGAGGGCCTAGCCCTGTCTGACTGCCTATATTTCTACCTAACTTAGCTGTCTACAGTAGAAGGCAAGGAAGGGAGGAAGGGAGAAAGGAAGAACAGATTAAGAAAAGAGCCAAGGCCTTCAAGTTATACCTGTTTTCTCTTCTCTCATGACTTGGATACGTTATGCCACTCCCCCGAGACTCAGTCCCCTCCTTTATAAAATATCACCTGTCCTATCTAACAGACAGGCCTAACAGAGATCAAATAAAGAAGAGAATGTGGAAACACTTTATTTGTTCCTTTGCAAATATTGTTATTATGACTTGGCCATTGTGTTGCATATAGTCTCCTAACTAACCACAACCACAGTTGGTAGTGGAACGCTCTCACTGATCAGGCGTACTGCGGCGGGGGGAGGGGGGCACTCTAGGGATGGGGAGGTGGAGTTGGTTAGCTGTGTTTTATAACTGAGTCATGATCAGAATTGTGGGAATCAGGTGGGGTTAGCATTGGGATTCCTTAGGATCAGTATATTGACTGAGTAAATTCGATGGCATCATTCTGCTTGGATACTTTTGTACTTATCTTGGTGCCCTTATCCTCCTAATTCAAACGAATACTACACAGCAGCCAAACTATCGGCTAATACCAATGATTTAAACTGCAATCTAATATTCTCTACTGGCTTCTCTCTCTTGCTCCTGCATCAGTTTAATTGAAAAGTGGCTTCGACTGGGACTGGCTTGGGCTCAGGTTAGAGCGATTGATTAGGATCCAGGAGGCCCTAAGTTCCAACCCTAGCAAGCCGCCCCCTGTAGTGATTTGAACCTGCCACTGTGACAGGGAAGGATGAAAACTGTCCGTGGGATCAGGATTTTCACAATAGAACCGAAATAGAAAGCCAAAAGAAATTAGAAGGTACACAGAAGGAAAGCTATAGTTGTCTTGCTGCCTGTGTCCAGCAGCAAAAGGGCCTGTTTAAGACTCATGATGGTAGCCGGGCGTGGTAGCACATGCCTTTAATCCCAGCACTTGCGAGGCTGAGGTAGGAGGAGCGTTGTAAGTTCGAGGCCGGCTTGGGCTGCAACGCGAGCGCAAGACCAGCCTAAGCTACGTAGTGCGACCCTGCCTCAAAAAACTAGGGCTGGGAGTTCGGCTTAGCGGCTTAAGCACCTGCCCTGGCAGGTACGAGGTTGTGAGTTCGATCCCTGGTGCCACAAAAAAAAAAAAAAGACTCATGATGGTGTCGTAAGATATGGAACAATGTGGGGCAAACATGGGAGAGCAGCGGTCAGGGGTTCCCTAACAAGGACGTCAGTGGGCCCGTGCGAGCTGGCCCAGCCTCTGCCTGAGCTCGCTGGGTCTGGCTGATTCCTGACTCCCCTCAGGCTCACCCACCACACAGCGTTCTGCTGGGTCATAAGGCTTTTGAGCTAAGGCAATTAAGGAGGAACAATGGACAGGGTGGCACATACCTGAAGTTCCAGCACTCTGGTAGGATAAGGTAGGAGGATCTAGAGTTTGAGCCCAGTCTGGGCAATGCAGCAATTTAGGAAGACCTTATCTCAAAGTAAAAAATAACAGGGCTAGGATATAGCTCAATGCAAAGGCCCTGAGTTCAATACTGCAAAGACAGGAAAAATGAAAGACCGAAAAGAAGAGAAGGGAAGGGAAGGAAAGGGAAGGAAAGGAAAAGAAAGGGAAAGGAAGAACAGAGCAGAACAGAACAGAACAGAAAAAAGGAAGAAAAGAAAAGAAAAAAAAAGAAAAGAAGCGAGGCAAGCAAGAAATCAGGCAAGCAAGGAAGCAGGCAGGCAGGCAACACACCTGTAACCCAAGCACTCAGTAGGCTGAGGCAAGAGAATCTCAAACTCAAGCTTAGCCTGGACTACATAGTGAGATCCTTTGTCAAAAAACAAAGCAAAACAAAAACAAGGAAAAAAAAATAATACAAAGAACACAGAAGGGTTTTTTCCTATCCTCCTCCACTAACTCCCTAACGACTGGCTAGAAATTCTTCTTTATTGGAAACAACTCTTTTATTGGTACAGAGATGATGCCAGAGGTATCTGTAAACAAATTTTACTCTATTAGTTTATTCTTGTTTATTTACCTTCACGCGGTTTCCTGCTTCTAAAGAATTGAAAACTACTTTCCTTTGTCATGTCACTTCCCCATAGATTTAAGCCATTTCCTTGAGCTATCTTTCCTTGAGGTTTCTGCTGCGGGGTGTGCCTTACGCACCTTAATAAACTTGTTTTTTCCTTCTCGGTCTCTTTTGTTACAGAGGCCTGCCCCAGCTATGAACCCAGAAGAGAAGAAAAGAAATGACCTTCCGTTCCCCAGCTCAACACGTCACCCACCAGGGATGAATATCGCATGCACTATGATAAGGGAGAGAAGCTAGATTTTAAACCCATGTACACCATGATTCCATTGTATCCAAAAAGGCAATCTCAATGTTACAGAAACAGTCCAGGGATGGCCAGAGGCTGTGGGAAGGGATGGTTTGATCACACAGAGACAACATACGTGACTTTCCTTGGGGTGAAGATACTGCTCTACATCTT
>RJWM01030983.1:0-22923 GCA_004363535.1 Dasyprocta punctata
AAAAAAAAAAAAAAAAAAAAAAAAGACAAAACCAAGATTGACAGTTGCAAAAGTAGGAAACTATAAAGATGAATTGAATGGAAATTTTAGAACTAAAAAGTTAGTTAAGAATACTTAAGCTTAAAAGTGATTAAATGCACCTAAAGAAGTAGTAAATTGATATGTAGATCAAAAGAAAACAATCCAAATGTAAAAATCAACAAATAACAGACATATGAGATACAATAGGATCAAACATACATGTAACTGGAGTGCCAAAGAAGAGAAAATTGATGGAAAGCAGTATTTGAAAAGAGTGGATGTTAAGTTGACAAAACAAAACACAGGTTAAAGAAATCATATTATTCCTAAACAGAATTTTTTAAAATCCACAAATGGACAGGCAAGGTGGTGCACACTTATAAATCTAGCACTTGGGAGGCTGAGACAGGAGAATCACCATCACTTCAAGGCCACCTTGTGCTACATAGGGAGACCAGTTCAAAAAAAAAACCCAAAAAAACAAAAACAAAAAACCCCAAGCTATCTTGGTCATAGTAAAATGACAGAAAACTAAAGTCAAAGAGAAAATCTTAAAAAGCAGTCAGAGAAAAAACAAAAAACAAAAACAAAAAACCTATCACCTGTAAAAGAATAATAATTCAGAGGGACAGCTTACTTCTCAAAAGAATCTATGTAAATCAGAAGGCAATGGGATGGTATCTTCCCTGTGCTGTCAACCATTCAGCACAGAGATATCACTGAAGAATGAAAGCATACTAAACATAACTGCAGACAACATGAAACTGAGAAAATTCACCAGTATACCAGTAGGCTCAAGTCTCACTAAAGAAAGAGCAAGAGTATTTTTTAGTAGAAAACTGATTTCAGATAAAGGTGGAAGAAGAAATACAATATAAATGGTTAACACGTGGAATTCTAACTGAATATAGACTTTTAAATGTAATAATATCTACATGACCTTGGGTTGAAATACGTTAAGAATTAAGAGACGTTGTAATGATAGTGTATAATTGAGGGCGAAGGGTAAACAGAGTAAAAGTATTCCATGGCCCTTTTATCCAAGAAAAAAAATCAAAGTGACTATTAAAACACAGAAGTTCCAATTGATAATACTCTTTGACAAGTCAAAAATGCTCTGTAATTTCCAGAGTAACCAATGAAAGAAAAATGAAATGAATATAAAACTTCTAGCTAACAGTTTTTAGCCAATGTACATTAAAAATAGAAAGAAATACCATACCCCACCAAAAGGTAAGGGAAGTATATAAAAAGAATATTAGATAGGTAGAAAAAAAAAGAAAGCACTTAATAAAACAGTAGATTTAAACCAAATTACTGGTACACTAACTAGCAATTCTGTCAAGAGGCAAAGATTTTTTGAAATGGATTAAGAAAAACAACTATGTTATTTATAAGACAGATCTAAAACATAGGTTACATAAAGGTTGAAAGTAAACATACAAAATTACCATACAAACACTCGCCCCTGTAATCCCAGCCCTCAGGAAGATCTCCAGAATCCCACCACTAAAGTAGGAGAGTCTCCGTAAATTTGAGGCCAGCACAGGGCCCATAATCAGTTCAAGCCTGAACTACATACCAAGGTCATGTCTTAAAAAAACCAAAAAAGCCAAAAAAATCCAAATAACCAGATAAGTATTTTATAATAGTAATAATGAGATGTTAAGCAATTCTGGAAATACAGGTGAATAATTTCACTATGATAAAATGCTCAGTCCACCAGCAATATAATTATAAATGCATGACAATAATATAAAACAAAAATTTAAGAAATTATATTGAGAATAGTCAAAATCAAAATTACAATGGGAGAATTGAATATAACTCTATAATTACAGAATTAGAAAATTAAAAAATTAAAATATGGAATAGCTGATCACATACCAAACTTGATCAAATGAATATAAATAAATCATTTATACAGCAACTGCAAGATACATGTTCTTCTCAAGCAGAACAAGCTAACATTTTTTGACCACCAGCAGGACATGAAAAAGTCTTAATAAATTTCAAAGCACTGAAATCATATAAAATATGATTACGGTTTCTGACTGCATTAAAATAAGTATCAACATGTTTGGAAATTAAGAACTACACATCTAAATAACTCAAGATAAAGATGAGAATGGAAAATAAAAGCTATTTTGAGTAAAATAATCTCAAAATACTACATATCAACATTTGGGGAATGCAGAAAAAGTCATGTTTAAACAAAAATATATATAGTTCTAAAAATGCATATATTGTATTAAGAAGTAAGGCTAAAATCAATTATCATTTTTAAGAAGCTAGAAAGACAATTTATACCTAAAGGAATAATAAAGATAAGAGTAAAAGCTGGGCATGGTGGCACACACCTCTAAATCTACTACGTGGAGCTGGGCGTGGTGGCGCACGCCTTTAATCCCAGCACTCGGGAGGCTGAGGTAGGAGGAGCGTTGTGAGTTCGAGGCTGGCTTGGGCTACAACGCGAGCGCAAGGCCAACCTGAGCTACATAGTGCGACTCTGCCTCAAAAAACCAGGGCCGGGAGTTTGGCTCAGTGCCTTAAGCACCTGCCCTGGCAGGTGCGAGGTTGTGAGTTCAATCCCAGGTGCCGCAAAAAAAATAAAATTAAATAAATAAATAAATAAATAAATCTACTATGTGGGAGGGTGAGGCAGGAGAATCTCAAATTCAAGGCCAACCTGGATTACACAGTGAGTTCAAGGGTGGCCTGGGCTACAAAGTGAGACTGTCGCAAAAAACAAAAAACAAAAACAAAAACAAAAGGAAGGAAGGAAGGAAAGAAGAAAGAAAAAGAAAAGCCAGACATGGTAGTATATTCCTGTAGTCCCAGCACTGTGGGAAGGTGAGGCAGAAGGAACACAAATTGAGCACAGCCCAGGCAATTTAGGAATTTAGTGAGATCTCTCAAAATTTAAAGGATACATGAAAGGGCTGAGGATATAGCTCAGGATGAAGGCCCTGGGTTCAATCCCCAGTACTGGGGGAAAGATGGCATTGTGTGCAGCAGAGAAAGGACCACAAATTACTGAAACACAAAATAAATACACAGCAGAAAAGGTCAACAGGTCTAGAAATTGATTCTTCTAGAAAAAGACACAAGATTGATAAATTCCTAGAAAAAGAAATTAGGAAAATTTCAAATAACTAATACGGGAAATTTTTTTTAAAGGCAGCATCTTCTCTGGAACCTCCTACAGACACTTAAAATATGACAATACCATTAACAAATTCATGGCAATACACTTGAATATCTAGATACGGAGGGGAAAGCCTAGAGATATACAGTTTGTGAAACTGAGAGTAAAAGCCATGTTTAAAAACGTTTGAATAGTCCTATACTATTCAAGAACTTGAAACCAAAATTTAAAACATTCCCCCAGAGAAAACTTCAAGGCCAGACAGGTTCACCGATGAATTCTACCAAGCATGTAGGGATGAAAAAATACTGTTATGACACAAACCTGATAAGGACACAAAAATCCTAAGAATTGGATAATGATATTAATAATCACATAGAAAGAATACTGTATCACAGTCAAATTGGATTTTATATATGCAAGTTCGATTAAACATTTGAAGATCAGTTAATAAAAGTCACCACAGGAACAAAATAAAAGATCATACCTCAACAGACATAAGAAAAAAAGCATCTGAAAAAAGTTCAACATCCATATAATCTAGGAAAAACAACTCCCTCACAATGAAAAAAAATTCACAAAAATAGCCATACTTAATAATGAGCAATCGTGATGAATGTAATCATTATGTACTACAAACATGTACTAATAAAAATAAAAATCTGAAAGAAAAAATAACGAACAAAGGTTTAAAATCTTTTGAAATCAGGAAAGGGAAGGTGATATATACAATTATCACAATAATGCACTGTTGTACATGAGATCTTAGCATGTGAAGAGAGAGAAAGAAAAAATTTTAAAGACATAGAGATTAAAAAATTATCACTATGACTAGATGATATGATCGAATATATAAAAAATACAAAAGAAACTGCAGACGGGTTACTAGAATTCACAGAATTCATTTGTCACATTAGCTATGGTCAGGATACAAGATAAATATACAATGTATTTCTTTCTATATCCTAACAAAACAGAATTAGAAAATGAATTTTTAAAAAGACGTAATATACAATAGAATGAAAAATATGTTAAATACCTAGGAATAAATCTAATAAAATGTATAAGACCTCTACATGGAAAACTATGAGATTTTATTGAGACACTTTAAAAAATCTAAATAAATAGGAACATATAAAGCTCATGAACTGAAAAACTCCAGTAATGATATCAACAATTCTTCCAAAATGTATTTATAGACTCAATGTAATCTCAATTCAAAATACCAACATTTTCAGAGTCCTTTGTTCTGTGTTGTTTTGCTTTGTTGAAACTAAATACATTGACTCTACAATATGGCATAAATGTGAAAGTCAAAGAATAGCCAAGAAACTCTTAAAGAACAAAGAACAAGGTAAAAGGACTTGATCCACTGAATATAAATTCTTATTATAAAAAGACAGTTTGGTATCGGTACAAGAATATACTAACCAACCAGAGACAGACTAGAGAGCCCAAAACATACCACCCACATTTGGATAGTTTATTTATAATAAAGAGGCCTTTGCAGCAGGGGAGACAGAATAGCTTTCCTAATAAATTAGGCTGCTTCAAGTGCATGTTCAAAAAACAAATTTTTAAAATAAAACCTGGTCTTTACCTCATACAATATGTAAAGATTAATTCCCAGTGAACAGTAGATATAAACTTAGAAGTTAAAACTGTAAAGGTCCTAGAAGATAATCTTATAGCCCTAGAGTAGATGAAGATTTATTGAACAGATTACAATAAAATCCTAACATAAAGGAAACAAAATCTCTGAAGGATTTAGATAATAAAATTTAAAAAACCTCTGATCTTGTTCAGAGACAGAACAGGCAAACAAGAGAAGGATTTTACCATACATTTAACCAGTGAGAATATTATAAAAATTCCTACAAATCAGTAAGAAAAAGACCAGCATTACAGTTGAAAATGGGCAACAGACTTGAACAGCCACATCACAAAACATTTCAAACGGCCCATAAAGACGTACGAGTAGGTGCTCCACATTTCACCAGCTGGCACAAAAACAAACTAAACCCACAGCGCACTACGACTACACAACCGGCATACGGCTAAGGTGACACAGTCTCGTGCTGGCAAGGGCAAAGAGCAAGAGACACGCTCCCTTGCTGTTGGTATACGGGTACTACCACTTCAGAAACAGTTGGGGATTATCTAACAAACCTGAGGCTCCACGGTTCCTATCCACTAGCCAACCTATGCCCACAGGTGCCATGAAATCCGTGTAAGAATGACCACGGGCGCGGTATCCAGAAGGTCACTGAATAGACCACGGAGAGGCTCGCCGACTACACAGCAGACAGCGGATAACTCAGTTACAGCGCATTCACGTACAGCACAGCAAAGTGGACAACCCAGAGCCACAAGCAGCACCGTCCGTGAATCCCACAAACTCCACGCTGAGCAAAAGGCTCCAGACACAGGTGAGCACACTAGGATCCCACGCCACGCCTGTCTCAAAAAAGCAAACAAAACCAAAACACACATTCTTGTTTGGGGATGTGTTATTTGTTGGGCAAACTGCAATAAAACCAAGGCCAGGTTTATGCAAACCCCTCGAATTAGTTTCAAGACAGTGCGGAAAGTACGAGGAGGGCTAACTTTCTGTTCGTTCTTCTAACCTGGTGTTGGTTGAAGAGTGTTGATTTTGCCACTGCTGTGATTGCACTCCACACTTTATATTTTGTGTACCTGTCTGCATGCTCATGAAATCCCCATTAAGAGGGATTAAGTAAATAAATTAAATGCATGTACAACAGAAGGCTTAACTATACATTGCCTGGAGTTGGGAGAACGGTTTTTTAGTTTTTTAAACTGGGAAGCGTCTTCCCTTTGGCCCAGTCTTTTGAACAGACACCTGCGCTAACATGTCCCGGAGCACCGTCCTGAGCGCACCAGGAGCACGTGTGGCCCGTTCACCGTGGACAGGCCGTCATCATTCATTGGCTGAGCAGAGACTCACTGCCTCGGTCCAGATAATCGACTTGGTATGGAAGTCTGGAGACCTTCCAGGAAATCTCCAACAACAGACCTGACCCTCAGGCCCTCCTCTCCATCCCCTCCTTCAGTACCCAGCGCAAGCCTTCACTGACTCAGGGACTCTTTCCTCTGCTTCCGTCTCCGCCCCGGGCCTGCTCTTCTGCAGATGGCAGGTGCACTGGTCATTTTCAACTGGCTCCACCGCCCACATCCCAGAAGGCCAGGCTCCCCTGTCCAGCTGGCCTCTGCTGAGCTCTGCTTGTGGAAGCAACAGCAGAAGTTGGGAGGCGAGGAAAGGAGGAGTCCGGGCCTTTCCACTCCTCTCGTGGTCTGTGTTTACAAGGGTGGCTGCCTCCTACAGGCCCAGCTCTTCCTCTCCAGCTCCAGCCTTCGTGGACTCCAGTGACATCATCCTGACTTCTTGCTTTTCCTCCCCACTGCTATGCCTTTCACTGAGTCTCATAAGCCTGCCTCCATCTTCCTGAGTTACCTTTCCACTAAACTCTCCATTTGAACTGGATGAGATTCTGTTTTTTGCTGGCACCCCACATAGCAGCAATTTTACATTCCTTGATGGGATTATTTCATCAGCATCTGTCTTCTCCTACGCTGTCAGCTTCATGAACTGGCACTGCAGAAACTGGCAACAAATACTGAATGATCTAGCAAGTGGATGATGAACGAGTAAACTCACATTAGGAACAGAATACACTATACATAGTACAAAGATTTCTGAAATGTTTCTGCTATGTTTGAGGTGGAACAGAACTATTAGACCAAACATTCTACCCCTGTGGGTTAAAAATAGCTTTTGTTGGCAGGAATATTTGGACTCATGAATACAATTTTAATTATTCCAGAAATAAGTGCAATAGCTGTGAGCTCTAAATTTGAAAGATACAATTTTATCTATCTGAAATAAGTTAACAATGACAAAAGTATAAGTGGACAATAGATGAACAACCCAGTAGATTGTAGTCTATTATGGCTGTAAGTGTCAGCAGGAACACAAAAGAAACCTCCACACCCCTGAATTTTTCACCTTGTTGCAAACGGCCAGGGACAATAAATATTTATTGGTTAGTGGTACAGGAGAGGTAACTCCAGCTCACGCTGTTTTTTCTGGCTATACTAAACTATCTACTTAGGTTTAATAGTGAATGGCCTAGATTGATCCCAGTATTAGACATACAAGCTATACATAAAAGTTTACCAGTTAACTTCTATAAAACGATCTGGAAAATTGTGATTCCAATTCACTAGTCAGTATTTCCATAAAGGAGTCGGAAGCTCTACAGCTTTTCTCTCATAAAAGAAAAAGGTGCCAAAAAAAAAAAAAAATTTCAGATTACCCACAGGCCACCTGATGTATTAGCAAAACCTTTCAAACATATGCTAGTATATGCTGCATCATATGACACTTGAAGTTTAATCTTCACAAAGCTAGTTTAAACACAGCATAATCACAATAAAGTACACACCATGTCAAGAATTTTTATCCCATAACATGGCATTGTAAAACAATTTACCAAGTATGCCAAATCTATGAGGGTAATATAGTTTCAACTTTGAAGTCGCTGGTGATTGTCTCTTTTCTTCAGTTACTTTCCTAGTTAAAAGTTCTGTCTTCCACAGACTTTCACTACAATGTGTATCCCCATTCTGTTCATTCTATCAGGGAGTTCCAATTTCTTTAGTATAGTAAGAGTTCTAGATGATTTACGACCTCCCACCAGGCAAACTAGCTGGTTAATAAAGGAAGATCCTTCTGTGGGTCTGAGTGATCGTTTAATTCTGAATGCTATGACACGACTTCACTTAGTTACATCAATAATACCATGTAGGGAGGTTTGGAAAAAAGTAGCCAAGTTAAATTTGTTATCATGCAGTTGACACAGCCAATTCTTTTTACAACCAGAATCAGACAATTTGCTTTGTTTTGTCTAATGAGGTGCAACAAAAGAATTTCTTTTTCCTTATTCATTCTTTCCTGTCATAACTAATATAGGAAATGACCACATCAGCTCCCTACTGATTGCTTTCTTGCAAACAAAAGAGCATTTTGTCCCTGATCCAGCTCTCGCTCATAAAGACAGTGAACTGAAAATTAACCATCCTCCATTCTTCTTCTCCATATTTTTAAAGGTGGGAGGGGGAAATACTGCATTCAATCCTTAAGGGAAGATACTTCCCCCTCTCCGCCCCAGACTCACTCTTCTGCCAACCTCATCCACGTCACCCACCAACCGGGCGCCCAGGACGCGCAGACCCCACCACCAGGCAGAGTCCGAGGGAAAACAAGCATCGCTCGCCCAGTCTGAAAATCACGACTCCGGCGCCTTCCACACCCCGGGCGGGACCGGCGCGCAGGCCCCCGGGGACCGGGCGGCGTCCTCGGTGCCCGCAGCCCGGGGAGCGTTCGCCCGCAGGGACGCGCCGGGGTCCTTACCCGCCAGTCCTCCGCCGCCGCCGCCGTCGCCGGCGTGCCCCTTCCTCCTCTGCAGGATGAAGTACGGGTTGGCCCTCTCGGTGACCCACAGCGCGTTGGCCAGCAGCACCTCCTCGGGGTTCACCCACATGGTCCCGGCCGCCGAGGGCGGACGCACAATGGGGCCGCGGGCCGGGTCCTGCGCACACGGGCGCGCACAGGAGCGCGCTCCGGGCCACACGCGCGCCCGCCCGTCCGCCAGCCCCCGCGGGGGACTTCACCAGCGGCCGGCCCGCGGCGCCCGGGCCACCACACAGCCCCAGCGGGCGGCCGGGGTCGAGGGCGAGGACGCGGGCCCGGCGAGCAGCATCCTCCCCGCGGCCGCGGACGCCCAGGCCCGGCGCTCGCTCGCCCGGCGCGGCCCACGGCGGCGGGAGGAAGGGATGCGGCGCGGCGCGGGGCCGGGCCGGGCCGGGCCGAGCCGGGCTGGGCTGGGGGCCGCCGAGCTCCGGGGCGCCTCGGTCTCTAGCTGCCCAGCGCCCCGGAGATCACCGCGATCGCGCGCTGGAAGGGCGCCCCGGACACTGCGAATGAATGACGACAGCGCAGCTAGCTCGGGGCGCGCCCGGGTGGCAGCAGCGCTCCGGGACGCGGGTCCTCCGCAGGCGGCTTCGCGGGCGCCTTCGGGGTTCCCTGTGCGCCGCCCCGGGCCCCACGCCCATCCCAGCGGGGAGGACGCTGCCGGCCCGCGCGAGCGTGTCTGCGCGCCTGCTGCGTCTCAGGCCCAAGCCGTGTGGGACAGCGCCACCCCTCTTCCCCGGAGCCGCGTATCCAGGTTCCAGACCTGGAGGTGGGGAGTCGGAAGTGGACGCAGCCAATGGCTGCCCATGTTTTTGTTTCCTGCATCCCTAGGGCGAGTCATGCGCTAAACTTGTCACCGCCCGTGGCCCCTCCTCCTCTCCTTTCCATTGTAATTAAAGCGGCCGGGCTAAGTGCATTACATCACTTCTTGCCTTGACCTGGAGGGCGCGAGCCAGCGCAAAGCTGGAAGCAACCCAGAAGCTTAGCCCGACTAATTCACACCACAGCTGGTCCCAGGTCGGGCGTTTGGCTCTGTGAGGAGGGGACATGGCAGAATTCAGAGATCTACCCACAGTTAAAAGATAAATTCATATTTTTTTAAAAGAAAGTGAAATCAGAGGCACACAAAACAGACGGCTAATCCCTAGACGGTTTCACTTTCCCGCCTACAAGGAGTTCCTGTGATCATAGTCTATCCAGCTGCGTATCTGATGACCTTTGGTTCGCTCGCCGTGGAGATCCAAGAGGAGCTTGAAAGAGGCTGTCCTTCCCAGATCCAGGGGTTCACCAGACAGCTTTGTCCGGAAACCTTGAACAGTCATGGAGCTTTCCTCTTTCCAAACGAACAAAGCATTCACGAGACGTTCTCCTGTTTTGCTGTGGTTTAAATGTGTGCTTAGGATAATTCAGGTTTTAAGTGTGGGGTCGTTAGAAGGTGACTAGGTCTGAGGGCTTCACCCTCCTGAAAGGGTTTAGGACCAAAAAAAAAGAGGCTTCGCCCAGCAGCCCCGGGCTAATTTGCCGTTCCCTGTCCCTTCCCAGATGTGGGCACTGTGATGGTGATGGTGGATTTAGCCTTGAGAACTGTGCAGGAAACTTAGCCTCGGGTGTTTTATTATAGTAGCACAAATGGACTAAGACCTGCGTGGACTTCACAATTGTGCTCCCGTAGCTATGGTTCACAGAATTAATTTAGGGCAGCATCCACTCAGCTGAGGCCGTCTCTGCAACTGCTGGTTCCCTTTCCCTACCCCGGTACCCCAGGACTGCGGCTTGGTTGTAGGAGGGCCCCTCGCATTGCTGCACGGACTGATCTTCCTGCTCCTTCGGAAACTCGAATAGACTTTAAGGCATTTGCAAAAGTCACATGTTTAACACAGCTTAACCCAGACTCAGAAATGTCGCTTGGCATTCCAGTCACTGCATAGTGACTTCAGGGATTAGAATCCGCAAATAAAAACGACAATAATAGATATTACTAATCATACATTGTAAAATAACACATACGTGTGTTAACGTATGTCTATAACTTTTAATATTTTAAAGTACTTTCATAGATGTTCTTTCACTTTAGGTAACTGGCATATGAAAAAATAAAAAAAAACTGTGCTCTTACTTGACGTGCCCTTGTACTGATCAAACTTGCAGCTTGACAGTGAAATCTCTTCCCTGACCCAAATTATAAATTTAATTTAGCCTTTTAAACCCTGATGGTGCTAAACTATTACAGTATTTACTGGCACAATTCAAGCATTCATTCAACACACACACACACACACACACATTTTTTCCCGTCATTGTGGGGGGTCGAACCCAGGGTTTCTTGCAGCAAGTGCTCTACCACTGAGCTACGAGGTCAAGCCTTCTTACCGTTTTATGTTGAGACAAACACTCACTAAACTTCCCCGGCTGGTTTTGAGCTTGTGGTCCACTTGCCTCAGCCTACCTAGTAGTTGGGATTGTAGGAGTGCACCACTACCCCATTCCACATGTAAGAATTGAATGCCTACTGTACTCACTGGAAATAAAAAGAGAACTAAACATACAAAAATTCCTACTTTTGTGAAAATTAAAATGTAAAATTAATATCGAAAACCATTAAAATTTGCCAGGTGTGGTAGCACGTACCTGTGATTACAGCACTCAGGGGGCTGAAGCAGGAAGATTGCTGTGAGTTCAAGGCCAATCTCAACTGCATAGTCTCAAAAGATTAAAAAAACAACCATAACAAATTTACAAGAATTTGTTTTAAGAATAAGAGGAAAGAAGAAACATTTAAAAATGATTATTTTCTTTTTTTTCTTGGAAGAATGAGAGCATGTTTTCAGGAAATAGGGGCTGCTATAATTGTAATGAATTGTGATAATCTATAGTAGAAGTGCTTTGCAAAATATCAGAAATTATGGTGACTTGCTGGTCTCAGACTATTAACTGCTCTTATTAAAATGTGACTTTGTTAAAAAAGAAAAAGACAATCAAACATACTTGAACTAGATACAACGCAGGAGAACCTAATTAATCTAGTCAGTTCCTCTGTGAAATAGATGAAGTATTTTTAGCTTCTATTCATTCGTACTGGTTTTAAGCCCAAGGATGGTTTCAAACCACTGAAAGAGGAGGAACACTCAACCAATAGGGCTGGGTTCAAACGTGTCAGTGTATATCTGTGTCTTCCTGAGTGTGCCCTCTTCCCTGCTTTGGAAGGGATCAAACCACCCAAGGTGCTGACATCCTGACCCTAGAGCGGGTAAGTGGTTCAGTGCTAAGTGCCAGATGAGACGAAGGGTAGTGAAGGAGGGTAGTGAATTTGTCTCTGGCCATTCTCACCCCTGATCGTGCATTTTCCTCCTAATCTCTGCTTTTTTCCAATGCCCTAAATCCTCTGTGTTGCTTTCTTGGGATTTACCCCCACTCTTGGAAATATCAGGGAATGTTAGCACTTTCTTAGTTCTATCTATGTACCCCCACCCAAATTCAGTGCCCGCTCCTTCAGGACCTATTTCTAGAAGTAAGGGCAGGAAAGTTGCATTAAACGTTCATCTTGCTATCACCCAGCCATCCCAGGAGTGATCAGCCAATGGCAACTCAGTTCTGTTGCAGCAGGGAGAATTCACCGAGCACAGCGATAAAGTGCTGACGTTTCCAGGAGAAGCCTGCTCCTTCCTCCTAGGTCTCCCATTAGAATGTAATATTTTAACAGGACCACTTTTCAAAAAAAGAAAAAGAAAAAAAAAGCCACCTCATCTTCCTTTTCCAACCTAGGAGGATGGTAGCTCTAGCAGGTTATTTGGAATCTCTCCTGTCTAGTGATGTAGTAGGAGACAGTGGCCAATTGAGGTGGCAAAAAATGATATTGATTTGAAGATTCAAAACTTGAGTAGCTTTCACCTCTGGTGTAGTCCGTCCTTCACAGGAATCTGAGTTGCTAACCCAGTTCAAAAAACCAGATCAACCAGTCACCACAATGCCACCCATCTCTGCAAGTAATAGAGCAATTAATGATTTGGGATTCACCATTTGATCCCTCGGTTTTAAGTGGTTGTCACATATCCATAGCCAATATATAGTGTGGTTGGAGGGAAGAGTCTGCAAAAATCCCTTGGATCTAAGCCGGGTGTGGTGGCACACTCCTTTAATCCCAGCACTCAGGAGGCTGAGGTAGGGGGAGCACTGTGAGTTCAAGGCTGGCTTGGGCAATGCAAGTGCAAGGCCAGTCTGAGCTACATAGTGGGACCCTGCCTCAAAAAATTAGGGCTGTGAGTTTGGCTCAGTGGCTTAAGCACCTGTCTGGCAGGAGTGAGGTTGTGAGTTTGATTCCCGGTGCCACCAAAAAAAAAAAAAAAAATCCCTTGAATCTGTAGCAGTACTACTTTGCACCCATTCATCAATCGCTCCGCTTTTAAATTCTGAGGGGCTCTGGAAATTAAAAAAAAAATGAGTGAAATATTATTTCTTTCCATATTAAAGTCATTTAGTGCAGGTGATCTATGTCCCTGAAAGGAAAGAAGGAAAGAAAGAAGACCAGAGTTTCTCCAGGGGGAAAAACGGAGCAGACTATTAGTAGAGATTCATTTTTGATGAACTGTTTGTCATTGAAGGGGGGAAGATTTGAACGGTTGTGAAAAAGTGATAAAATAAAGGCTTTATTTGAACCACAGGTCGGAATAAGGAAACAGTGTACTTCAAATTTACCTATTACAGTTGCCTGAGGGCGAAGACTATTGTTACTTCCTCAGGCTTAGCTCCGGTCAGTGAGGCTCCAGATTCATGGAGGAAAGTGCCCTGATTATGGTTTCATGGAGTTCCTCTTTCTATAACATTTTTTTGTGTTTTAAGGAGGGAGCCTCACTAAAATCAGTGAGGGTCTCAAACTTAGGATCCTCCTGCCTCGACTTCCATAAAGAGCTGAGCTCAGCTCCTCATTTTATATACAAGGACATTAAAGCTCAGAGGAGGGAAGGAACTTGAGAGGGTCCCTTGGGTAATGAATAGAAAAGTTGGAAGCTGAGCTTGTTATTTAGAAAACTGCTGTGGATCCCAACTGCACTTTCCCTTCTTTGACCACGCGATCTTTGTCATCTTTTCCTCAGGAATTAAAATAGTTCCTATGGATACGATGTTTTCGTGGCCGTAACCTGTCATGGTGGTCTGGATGTTAAATATCCATTCGCTGCTTGCTAGATCTTTGTTCTATGCCAGCCGCGGGGAGGGTGGTGGCAGAGGAGAGGCGTGGAGTGAGTACAGGAGGGACAGTCCCTGGAGGGAAATCCAAGTTCTGTTACAGTAAGGGACGAGGCTGCAGACCATCTACACAGCACAGTCCTGTGCAGCCTACTACTGACAGTTCGTCTTTTTAATAATGGTATTTTTGGAGTATAATTTAATAGTGCATAAGTATGACGTATTCTGCTTTGCTTTCTACCAGGCCTAGTAGTTTGAACCTTTTGGTAATTGAGAACAGAGACTATTCTCAGTAACCATTAAAATGAAACGAGAAAGAAATTACTGCAAGGGCTCACATGGGTGAAACCAGGACCAGAGCCTTAGCTGGGGCACCACCCCATGCCCAGAGTCTCTGCTTCTCTTTTATATTTGTTCCTGAGGCTTCCCCCACCTCTCTGCCTACCTTTGTGTCATGTAAGCATGCGCACGGCCCATGAGAGCCTCTTGTCCCAGCTCTCTATGGTGGCTTTCAAGCTCCAACTCCCACAATTAACTGCATGCTTTATCTAGACATTTCTTCACCATAATTCATGATGGGAACTGACTGTTGTGGCCTGTCTGTTTGTCTAACGAGCAGTCTGTCACCCAGCCTATGCCTAGCTGCCATCTGGTCAGATCACCAAGGCAGAGTAGCTTTACACAGGGGCACCTTATGCACCACTGGGACCCCACACATTCTCAATGAGTGTTAATTTTCATTATAAAGTTAGCTGTTCTGAGAGACATCGTTTACTTGACTTTCGAATACTATAGGAGCTGAAAGATGCCTAAAGATTTCCTTGTCTTACCAAAGCCAATCAACCATGTCAATAAAAGCAATGTGGGATATGGTTGTGGGTTCCAGGACTAGAACAGCCTCTCTCTTCCTTTTAAGGATACAGTTTACTCGTTTCCCAGTTATGCTGTTCTTTTGCCAGTAAAAAATTTGTACATGTTCTCTCTCCATAAAAATAATCACAAACAAAACACCAGCAAAAGGACTTTTTAAGAAATCACAAGTACTAGGAGCCGGGTGTGGTGGCACATGCCTGTAATCCCAGCACTTGGGAGGCTGAGGCAGGAGGGTTGTTGTGAGTTACGAGACCAGCCTGGGTTACAAATTGAGCTCAAGGCCAGCCTGAATTGCATAGTGAGACCCTGGCTCAAAAAAAAAAAGAAAGAAATCACAAGTACTTCAAACAAAAGAATATTCTTTTTTTTTTTTTTTTTTTTTTTGCGGCACCGGGGATTGAACTCACAACCTCGCGCCTGCCAGGGCAGGCGCTTAAGGCACTGAGCCAAACTCCCAGCCCTGGTTTTTTGAGGCAGGGTCGCACTATGTAGCTCAGGCCGGCCTTGCGCTCGCGTTGTAGCCCAAGCCGGCCTCGAACCCACAACGCTTCGCCTACCTCAGCCTCCCGAGTGCTGGGATTAAAGGCGTGCGCCACCACGCCCGGCTAAGAATATTCTTTTTACCTCTGAGGATAAGAACCTCCTGTTTTTAGAACTAACATTTTTACTGATGTTTTGTCATGAAATATTTTTATTCACAGACATTTGTTTTTAGGGAAGAAGATTGTTAACTTTACATAGGTTCTCCTAATCAAGGTGTCAGGAAAAATACATACCTTTTTAATGGGCTAAAACAGCTCAGTTGTCTTTTTATTATACCAACAGTATTCTCATTAGATAAATACTATATTCTATTTTGAATCTCCAAACTTCCAAGCATTTTTTGGTGTGCTTGATTAAATGATGCAAAAGAAAGAGGAATATCTAGGCATCAATAGAAACACAAAATAGCACCTACTACTCCTAATTTATCAGCTATTTTAAACTCTTAATTTTTCATCTCTATATACTTTATCAGTGACACAATCTCTTATTTTTAACTTCTTGGAGCTTTCTTTGTCTTTAGTGTTCTCAAACCTTTTGAACAAGATTATAAACCATAGAATAAAATCTGATCTGAAGATCTCAAATCTTTGACAAAGTTTAGGCATAAAACATAAAATGAAAAAACAAACAAACAAACAAACCAAAACCCTCATTCATTGTTCCAAAGGAGAAATTCTCAAAGGTTAAACATAGGAGGGCAGTTGAGTCAATCTTTATCAGGAGTAAGAAAAAAGCGAAAGAAGAAAGAAAAAGAACTCAGTGTTTGTTCAGCCTTAAACTGCTCACTGCTCTCTTTTTAAGCACATATGATTGAATTTTCAATAGGAATTTTCAATCCTTGTCCTTGAGGATTTTTTTTTTACTTCATCTATACATTATAGACCTAGATAGGTATTTTCATTATAAAATTATACTGGCAAGGATTTAGCTTTATTTATTTATTTATTTATTTATTTATTTTTTGTCACTTGTAATCCTCTTACAGGCTGTAAATGTAATCTTCCACAAAAAGGGAACATGTTAAATCACACAGATTTCTGTTT
Source organism: Dasyprocta punctata (assembly GCA_004363535.1). Taxonomy (NCBI): domain Eukaryota; kingdom Metazoa; phylum Chordata; class Mammalia; order Rodentia; family Dasyproctidae; genus Dasyprocta; species Dasyprocta punctata. The sequence continues at coordinate 16,307 of RJWM01030983.1, forward strand.
CAAGAAAAATTACAGTTTCCTTTTAATGGGAATAACTCAGTTGATCAGAATGACACTGTCTCTGAGTGAAACTTTTTAAAACATAATTTCCTCTTGCTTCCCTTACATCCAGTCAGTTCTCACTCACCTAAAGTGGGGAAGGCACATATTGAAGACAAAAATACACACCTTCTGACTGCATCTTTAGAACACTGGTCCTATGAGCATGAAGTCACAATAAGGAAGTATTTTCAAAGAAATGAGAGAATCTTTTTCTGATATGCTGGCAAGAGATCACAGAATTCTCGATGAAGATAGTTAAGTGAAATAACGCTGCATTAGAGGTTATATTTTATTAAATGAATTCTATATAACTATTTTTAAGGATGAAGTAAGACCTCCTTGAAGCTGGCACCAGATGACATATAGATTTTATTAGAACTGGGAGCAAGTAATCACCTGTATTATTATTTTTTATTTTAAGGAAAAAATAGAACAAGATTTCATAACAAAATAATAGGAGAATAACAATAAATAATACATTGCATATTGTTATCTTCAAAGTACTTACTCAGAGTACAAAGTATGCGCAGAAAAAATTCTCCAAATGATATTAGAACAAACCTTTCTCTTCAATGAACTAAGAGAAACTAGTAGTATAACTAACTTGTAGTATTTTTTCCTTTCCTTTCCTTCCTTTCCTCCTTCCCCCACCCTAGCTCCTCTTTCCTTTTGTGTTTCCCTTTCTTCCCATTTCACATTATCTATTATATATTTTGGTCCTCATTTACTCTTTAAGTTTCTCATACCAGACAATAGATGTTTACACATGTGAGTCTGATTGATTTCACTTTTGAGAATGGTCTTAAATTGCATCCATTTACTTATAAATGTCTTAAGTTTATCCTTCTGTATGGCTGAGTAGTACCTGTTATATAAAAAGACCACATCTTTTTTATCCATTCCTCAGATGATGGGCATTTGGGTTGTTTCCAAGATTTAGCTATTACAAATTGTGCTGCTATAAGGATGGGTGCACATGTATCATAGCAGTGTGATGTTTTTAACCCTTCTGGGAAGATACCCAGAAGGAAATAGCTGTGCTGAATGCAGACTTTAACCCTAGTTTTTTTGAGAAAAATCCATAGTAATTTCCACAGCCAGAGAAATACAAATGGCAAATAAATACATGAAAAAATGTTCAATATCAATGGTCATTCAAGAGATGCAAATTAAAACAACAATGAGATTCCACCTCACTCCAGAAAGAGTGACTATCATCAAGAAATCAACCAATAACAAATGCAAGAGAGGCTGTGGGGAAAAAAGAACCCTTCTCCACTGTTGGTGGATGTGTAGACTGGTACAATCACCTGTATTATAAGAAGTGTGTGTGTGTGTGTGTGTGTGTGTGTGTGATATGAAGCATTTTACAAATTTAGACATTTCCCAACTTACAAACATTCCAGGTGTGAACTTACAAACATTCCAGTTGTGAACTTGCATGTGAATGGATCTCATGTTACAAATATTCATAGATGTAAACAAATCACAAAAGTAACTCCCGTGTGTGCCAGACACTGTCACAGTTGTACTGCTGTGGGCTTACTGAACGGTGTGATAGGATCTGGTAGTACAAGCTCAATCAGAGCCCAGGATGTCTGGAAGGGAGAGTGAGGCAGGATCAAGTGATATGGAGGGAACTCCTAGGAAGCACAAACCAATACCCATGGAAACAAAAGTGAGAGACTGACTGAGGCTAAAAGATGGTAGAAGTTGCTTGTTCTTGTAACATGAATTGTTCAACCACTGGCACAACTCTAAAGAACAAGGACAAGATCATGAAACATTGTAGAGAGCGGTAAAGCTTCACAGCTGCCGCCCCGCCTCTCTGGCCTGTGGGCATCGGGTGTGTCAGCCTACATTTCCCATGATCCTCCCCTGTCCCGCCGGGAAATGACGACGGCCTGTCCACGCCCCCATATGATGACAGCTTCCACTCCCGTTTCTATATAAACCTTGAACATTTCCGCAATAAATGAAGACTTGATCGGAATTGCTCATCTTGTCTTCCTTTCTCTCTCCCCAGCCTTGCCCTCCCCCATCTCCATGCCCTCTCCTCGAGACCCCCGTTTCTTTTAGGACCTGCAGGCAGTTCAGAACATGTGATGCCTGTTGTGCCAATGAAGTCAGCAATACTATCTGAAAAGCACTGTACAGTGAGAGAGGAGCTGGAGAAGCTTCTCAGTGTGTGGATGCAGGGTCAGTATCAGCGTTGAGTCCAACTCAGCTTAATACTAATTCAAGAAAAAGCTAAAAACCCGTTTGAAGACTTGGAGAAAAAAATGGGGTGAGCATGGTGCATCTTTCACTGCCAGCCACGAATGGTTTAGCAGATTCAAGGCTAGAGCCAATCTGCACAACAGAAAAGTAAGTGGTGAGGCTGTGAGAGCAGATACCATAGCATAGCTGCCCAAGAATTTCCAGCAATACTTAGAGAAATAATTGAGGGAGGTACTTATTTACCCCAACAGGCGTGGGACATCAACGAGATAGGACTGTTCAGGAAGAGAATGGGAGAATGAAATCACATCAGTAAAGGGGAAATGGTGATGCCCGGCTTCAAAGCTGCAAAGAACAGACTTACTCTGTTGTTGGTGGCAATGCTTTTGGAGATATGAAACTAAAAAGCCTCTCTTATTTTCTCATTCAGAGAAGACAAGATCCATCAAAAATATAGCCATGGCTTTCTTCCCGTGGTGTGAAAAGAATAACTCCAAAGCCTGGGTTACACAGGCCATTTCCCAGGACTGGTTTTTCCACCACATTATCCCAGAGATAGAGAAATACTGTTTGGAGAAATATAACCCATTCAACATTCTTTTGCTGCTTGACAATGCACCAGTGTCTTAGTTACTTTTCGGTCATTGCTGAGACAGAATACCTGACGCCCAAAATTAGGGAAGGAAAGATTTATTTCTTATAGTTCTTGGGGGTTTCAGTCCATACTCAGTTGGCTCCAAGGCAGTGTGGTGCAGTGGGGCCACCATTCATGTCTGCAAAACAGCAAGGCGAACCGGTGAGAGAGAGAGAGAGAGAGAGAGAAAACACACTTTCCTCTTGCCCTTACACTATATGTTGGCTCCACCCGTGGGTGGGTACAGCACTCACATCGCCAATCCCAGCACTAGACAACAAACCAATCATGAACGTCAGACTCACCCCGGCCAACATTACATGAGGCCTTGGGGGGACACAGGACCTTACCCACAACATTTCACCCCTGCCCCCCACAAGGACTCATGTATATCCTTTATACAAAAGACATTTAGTCCATCTTCAAGAGTTACCACAGTCCTAACAGTTTAGGCACTACTGAAAAGTCCAAGTCCCAAATTTCCTCTGAGACATATGGCAAACTTTTAATTGTAACCCCCTGTACAAACAAAAACAAGTTAAGCACTTCCAAAATGCAAAGGCACAAGATAAGCATTACCATTCCAAAAGTTACAAACAGAGGAATACAAAACAAGTCCAAAATCCAGCAGGGCAAACATTAAGTCCTGGAGTTCTCCACTCAGCATCTGAAGCAATCTGGTTGCAAGCTCCAAAAGGCTTGAGTGACTCCACCTCTGTGGCACTTCCATGGGTTTTAACTTCCACAACTTCTCTCTTTAGCTCATTCTGTCTGGTTCTCATAGCTTTCCTTGAATGATCCACATTCCTGGCTTTCCCAAACTTCTGGGTTTTCCATTGTACCCTTGGCTTTGCTCTTACATCTTTACATATTGCCCTCTGCAGGCATGGTGGAAGCTGCACGTTTTCCTTGCACCTAAAACCAGCACCATGTGCATGCTGCCAAGGTCCACTGCCAGCTGGAGCAGTAGCCAGGCTTTCCTCTCTTTTGGCTGTAGGGGTCAAGTGCCTGGATAGCTGAGCTCTCTGAACCTGAATGTGAGGAACAGCTTCTCTATGCTGCCGCCGTTCTGGGATATGGTGTGGCTGCTGTCATTTTGAAACCTCCTGTGGCCTCCATCGCCACTCTGAAACATGGCGCTCTGTGGTTTTTTTCCTTCAAGCAAAGTCTTCCACTTTTGATGGTCTGAGGCTGCAAAGGGTGGAGGTTCGCTGCTTCCTGGAATGCCCCCAGGCCATCATTTTTATTTCTTTGTTCCTTCTCAGTGATCAAGGTCTCAGCTCTAGCTTACAGTCCACAGCTTCCTGGCCAAACTCACATTTTAAATCATCCTGCTGAGCTCTTTGCTCTTGATTTGCAACATAAATCTGGCTAAAAACCCCCAACAAGAGCTACACCACCACCTCAACATTAGAGTGCCTTGAAATTTCTTTTGCCAGATTCATCAGTTCTCTGTCCCCTTAATCTCAGTCTCAGGCAAAGTCTCTGGGCATGAGCAGAATGCAGACAAACTTTCTGCCAAGGCATAACACACATCATGTGGAGTCCAACAACCAATGCAGTCCTTCTTCCCAGCAGAAACCTCCCGAGCCTGGTCTTTACTGGCAGGCTTTTTAACAACCTTCTGGTTTTCTGAGCTCTGACCAGAATCTCCCTTACAGAACAGCCTAAACTGTTCCAGCACCACTCTTTCAGGTGACATCTCCAAACCTTTCCAAACTCTTCCCACAAGCCATTTTCAAAGGCTCTTGAACCACATGGTCAGGTTTAGTCACAGTAATGACCCCACTCCACTGGTACCAAATTCTGTCTTAGTTACTTTTCACTCATTGCTGAGATAGAATACCTGATGCCCAAAATTCGGGAAGGAAAGGTTTATTTTTCACAGTTCTTGGGGGTTTTGGTCCATAGTTAGTTGGCTCCAAGGCAGTGTGGTGTGGCAGGGCAGCCATTCATGGCTGCTGCAACAGCAAGGTGAACTGGTGAGACAGAGAGAGGGCCTTCCTCTTGCCCTTGCTCTGTATGTTGGCTCCACCCCTGGGTGGGTACAGCACTCACATCGCCAATCCCAGCTCTAGACAACAAACCAATCACAAATGCCAGACTCAGCCCTGGCCAATATTACATGAGGCATTGGGGGGACAGAGGACCTTACCCACAACAACCAGGTCACCCCCAATTCGTGGATGACTTTCATCCCAATATCAGAGCAGTGCATCTGCCACCAAATACTATGGCGCTGCCCAACCTACGGACCAAGAAATTATTGCAACTTTCAAGAAACATTTACGTCACACTTTTTATCAGACAGTGAAGGAAATGGATGAAACAGGGACAACTTTGTAACAATTTTGAAAGGAGTATACCATCTACAAGGTCATAGAAATATCAGCTTGGTGTGGTGTGAGATTTTGGCTATGACTACCACAAGAACCTTTGTTCACAGTTCATGAAGTTCATGGACTTGAGAAGGTGGGTAAGGAGTCCAAAGAGGACTTCAACAGTTTAGTGACCCTTAGCAGGAAGCTCGAGCTGGGTCTGCAAGAAGACGACCTCACTGAGCCCCTCGATGTGCAGCAGGAGGAGCTAAGTAATGAGGAATGGGTGGAATTAGAGGGCCAGTGAAAAGATAAAGAGCCCAGAAGAAGATGGAACTGAAGAACCAAAGAGAGTCACAGCACAGGAAATGGCAAGGGGATCTTTACTTGCAGGGGCACTGTTAGTTCCTGAAGCACAGGTCCCAATGTGGAACAATACACAAAAGTTACAGCAGCTGGTCAGAATGTCATACAGAGCTACAGAGTCAGCTAGGATGAGAAAAGCAGAGCCCCTACTCAGTTATCACTTGATTGTTTTGTTCAAGAGGGTTGACAGAATTGAATCTATCAAAAAACCTGTGTCATCAATGTCAGGGAGGAGCTAAATTCCATCTTGCCCTCCATCTCCTGCTGCTGCTGATTCTTCAGCTCTATCTCCCAACTAATCTCCTTCCTCTAGTTAGAGACTGTCCCCTCAGCTCACCATGCCATCCCCTATCTGCCACTTGTACTGTGCCATACCACTCACCCCGCCCCATCTCTTGGTCCCTTTCCTGTTTGCAAAAGTTTCATCTTTTCGTCTCCTATTATCTTCTTTATCTTGCTCTTTAAATTATTTATACTTTGAATTTCTCATATAAGAGAAACTGTAGTTGTTGAAGCTTGTGTGTGATTTATTTCACTTAATATTATTGTTTCAAGGTGTATCCATTTTCCCACAAATGGGTCAAGTTTATCCTTCTTTATGACAAAGTAGTACTCCACTGCGTACAAATATTGCATTCTCTTTATCCATGCATCTGTTGTTGGATATGTAGGTCACTTTCAAGATTTAACTATTGTGAATTGTGCAGTTATAAACTTAAGTATGCACGTATTACTGAAATATAATGTCTTAAACTCTTTGGGGAAGATACCTAGAGTGAATTAGCTGGGTTGAATGGAACTTCTACTTTTAGTTTTTTAAGGCATCTTCATACTGATTTCTGTAGTGGTTGTACTAGTTCACATTCTCACCAACAAGGTAGAAGAGTTCCTCCCCCACTCCAGCATTTGTTATTATTTGATTTCTTAATGTTGGCCAGTCTTTCGAGGTTAAGATGGAATCTCAGAGTTGTTTCAATTTGCATTTCTATAAAGGCCAAAAATGTTGAACATTTTTCATGTATTTATTGGTCATTTGT